>JAJOOH010000219.1:0-14785 GCA_029582605.1 Solanum gracilifrons | reverse complement strand
GTAAACTACCCGAGTTGCATTGCCTATTTTTCTAGGTAACAATTTGTGGTGTTGTCAAAAGTAATGTTGTGGAGAAAAGATGAAAGAAAGTAAAATTAGCTTTTAGTTTTCCTTATTCATCCAATAATTCATCATTTTTCCTTGGGAGTGTATTTCTAGTACCATGGATTTTTAGGTATTAGTAATGCATGCATTAGCATGATTAAAGATCTAATTACCTCCGGAAAAGCCCTTTTACATATTTCCACCATAATTGTGGAGAATATTTTTTTATATAAATATTTTTATGTAATACATGCTATTTTTAATACACCAAATCAGACAATGCATGAGAAATAATCTATGTACGACTAATGCAACTAATGCAAGTATTAAACGTTGATTATAGTTCATTCATGATACCTTTTCCGTTGCATCATATGCAACTTGAGGGGATGTTATTGTGGTTCATCGACATATTGAGGTTTATTAGACTTTGGTTCGTAAAGATGTACCATTAGTTATATGTTGTGCTAACTTTAAAACCACCATCATAAATAAATATTAGGATAAATCAGTGCCGGAAGAACATGAAGCTCATAATTAAATATGACGAATAAAAACACTTTATATGAGTAGAAAAGTTTTCTTCTTAGAAGAAAAAACCTATATTTATATGAATTGTTGAAATTCCATCAAGCATCACCAAGTGCCAAACTACTATTGCTTGGAGATAATTGTGGACAACCAATTTTAACCCGATATTTTCAATGTTGATAATTTTAAATTTTTAATTCAAGTAGAAAATATTTTTTATATATATTTTTACAATTTATCGATAAATATCCTTATTTGTAAAAATATTAGGATTTTTATCAATTAGTTTTGATAAATTTTATTACCACTATTCTTGCCACAGTGTGTTGTGTATAAATAAAATGTTGTTTCGGTTTCATTAAAATATTATTTTTATTTAAATCACATATTTACATGACATTAATAACATTCTACACAACTTAGTTACATTTATTATTTTTAGCAAAGTCTCTGAATTCATTCGAATGCACATAAAGTAATGGGGAAAAGACATAAATTCACCCTTGAAGTTGTACCAAAAAGTCAGTTACACACTTAAATTATTGAGGCGACCTATTACACACCTATACTACTCAAAAGTGAATTTAATACCACCCTCAAAGTTGATGTGGAAATAAGATTAAATAAAAAATATATAAAGCGTGTTTGAGTAAAAAATATGACAATTTTCCCCCACCCTCACCCTTCTCCTTCACATTACCCCACCTTTCTTCTTCCTCCTCCATTTTTTCTCATCACAAACACTCTTTTTGCTATGGCTAATGTGAAATTTTTTTTTTTTTCATGATAACTATTCAAGAGAAAAACAGAAAACATTATTGCGGGATAGAAATCCATCACAAAGATCGCAAAGTTGTTCAATTAATTAGGTTTATTGCTTGAAAAGTTTCCGGCGAGACATCTAAAATTGATCAATCCTTACTATTTCCACATCAAATTCGTCAAGTGAAGCACTAATTATTCAATTTATTTTTTTCTTTTTTGTTGATTGTGATCATTTGAAGTAAGAAAATTTTCAAATCTTTTTTTTCTCTGCAAAAAGTTTCTGGGTTTTTGCACAAATTTTTTTTCTCTAGATTTTCTTCAAAAAAATCAGTAATAGTAAATCGAGCACTAGTTTTTCAATTGTCTAACTAAAATCTTTGCAAATAAATATTGCAAGTTTTCACCATTCTCCTCTTTGAGCTTGAATGAAATTTGTAATTGTGCTAATTTTTTGTGGTGGGTTTGGTGATGGGTGATAAGATTAGTGGTGGTATGCCTTTTAATTTCTATAATGATAATGAAACTCATGATTTTGATGTAGATGTTGAATATATGGTTATGATTGTGATGAATTTCAATGATAGTGATGTAATTCCGATAGTGAATTTAGTTAAATTTATGATGGTTGTTATCGATTTTTTTATGATGGCAATGGTTGTGGGAAGATTCCGATGGTGAATTTGGTTGTGGGTGGTGAAATCTATAGTGGTGGAGAAGTGAATTTGGTGATAGTAGCAACAATGGTAGTGGTTTAATGGTGGTTTTGATGATGTATAGGGAAGAAGAAGAAATTGGGTGACAAGAATTTTTTTTTTTTAAAATCTGACATAATTATTGATGTGGCAGTGACATGGTGATGACATGGCGCGAGTGTGAAACACTTTCTCATCTTGTGATTGGTTGTATGTGCATCAGGGTTGAAATAAATTCGTTTTTAAATAATTCAGGTGTGTAATAGATTGTCACAATAATTTAAGTGTGTAACTGACTTTTCGTGACAACTTGAAGGGGTAATTTATGTTTTTTCCCTAAAGTAATGCAAACAAAGATAAATTAAACTTAGGAACCCCATGGTTTTGTAAGTAGGGTGATTTTGTTGCCTTTATAACACTCTTCTTCTCTCCAAATTAAAGTGGCGGGTCAATTTCAGGTTTTCGTCTTCTTCTCCTCCCTTTCAACTGTCGTCGGACACCTGCCCACCACCACCGGACTCCGTTCGGTAATCTATAAATGGACCTAGAATTTCACCACTAGTTCCTCTCACCCTCTACATGAATTCACAAATCATCATATCCTCTGATTCTTAGCCAAACTCCATAGATCTGAGAAAAATCAAACACCCAAAACCACTTTCTTTTTTAAATTCGAAAAGTTCATGTCATCTTCATACCAAACCACTTACATAGACATGTAGGTCTCTTCAATTTTTATCATTTGATATAAATTTCATGACGAATTTTTGGTGAGAAGTTCACAGCAAACGTATCGCCGCTCATTGCCACTAGACATCCAACCGTCTACCTCCAAAGGGCCCCAAAATTTACCACTTCTTCCCCTCATCTTCCTCTACATGAATCCACTAATAATTTTCTTTTATTCTTAACCAAACTCCTTAGATATGAGAAAAAAAAGAACATCAGCTGCCACTTTCTTTCTAATATTTATAAAGTTCAAGTCATCTTCATACCATAAAACTTACATAGGTATGTAGATTTCCTCAAGATATATCATTTGATACAAATTTCTTGCTAAAAGTCCGACAAGAAATGTTTCGATGAACTTTCTCGGCAAAATCAGTAACGACATCAAACCACAACCGCTCCAATGAGACCCAATCAACGACCTCTTCCCCTATCCCCCAACTAAAGTTTTTTTTTTGTAGCAGGTCAATATCCCGATGATGTACTCAATTGAGATTTAGATAGAGAATTAGAGATCCGGCGATAACATGAGAAATTAACTTTACCAACAAGCTTTTTCTCTGGCACATCATTGTTAGTATCTCTGATCTATTTTACCTTTTATTTTTCTATTGGTATTTCATGTCCTGTATGGTAGATGTGTTTTGTATTTAGCTTGGTTATATTTATTATTGGATATCTCAATTCTTTTTTATATTTTTCTTGTACTGTATTATTTTAAAGTTAAAGATAGGCCAGGCCCATTTTTATTAAACAAAAGGGGCAAAACATATCAGTCCATGTCCACTAAAGGACAAGAAAGCCTAAATCCCTAAATCATTCTTTCTAATTACAGAATAGGAAACTACCCTAACAAAACAAATCATCAAAACAGAGAAATCTTCAGCCATGCCTTCAAGATCTTAAACCATGCCTTCAAGCTCATATCTTGATAGTTGATGATATAAGGTAACCTTCATTATCGTTTCTTCATCTCGTCCTCTGTCTTTGATACCCATCGACTTATCTGTAGGAAGACCTTTCCTCCACAAGAGACTAAAGTCTTCCTGCACTTCTTCCTTGTTTCTTAGAAGTTCCCAAGCACTTTTGATAGTGAAAGAGCCTTTGCTGTTTTTTGTCCACCATGCCTTGTCCTGCTGATCATTTAGTTGTATACCCCCCATGTAATTCCGTGTATGCTCCACTACATGTGCAGGAAGTACCCTCTTCATTTCTCCCAAGTCCCAACCATCTTATGTGAGAAACTCCTTAATCTCTCTTAGATTATGGCAAGTGTCACAATCTGTTGGGACCTTATACAACAAGCCTAGATTAGACCAGTTATCATACCAAATGTTAGAGGCACCACCCCTAGGTTCCCACCACAAATGATTTTCAATTTCATCCCTATTTTGTAACGTATGCTTCCAAACTTGAGATCCCCCTTTCCACTGAAACAGGGTTGGGATCTGTTTCTTGCAGTACTTATTCCATAGAAAGTTAGCCCATAAAGAGTTCTGGGTCCTAAATTTCCACCACAACTTTGCATACATGTCTTTAGAAATATCAGCAATAGATCTAAAGCCTAGACCTCCTTCTTCTTTAGGTAAGCAAACCTTTTCCCATGCAGCACAATGTTTGCTTCTTCCTACCTCCTTATTGTTCCAGAAGAATTTAGCAAATATTTTGTTGAGTTCCTTTATGATACAAGCTGAGGAACAATAGCAGATAACACATACAGAGGGATACTCTGTAGAACCCTCTTAATCAGAAGCTCCTTTCCTCCATATGACAATAATCTTCCTTTCCATGCTTGCAATTGACCTTTCACTCTTGCTAACAGATCAACAAAGTGTTCCTTTCTCTTCCTTGTGTGTGTCAAAGGGCATCCCAAATACTTCAAGGGGAAAGAACCCTTTACCATTCTTCTAGCTTGTTGAACTTGAGTTGTGATAGATTCACCAACATTTTGATGATTATAGAAGAAGCTTTTCTCCCTATTTATTTTTTGGCCAGAGCACCTTTCATATTTCTGCAGGGTATCCATTATCCTTAAGATGGAGTAGCTATCAGTGGAACTAAAAATTATTGTATCCTCAGCATAAGCTAGATGATTCAGCTGTCCACTCCCCTTTGGCATTCCATATGCTACAAATTGTGCATCTTCAACTAGTATATTTAGAGCTCTAGTTAGGACTCCTGGGGAAAAAGGATCTCCTTGTTTCAAACCTCTTGTAGAGTGAAATAAACCTTGAGCTTGTCAATTTATCAAAATCGAGTAATAATTATTAGAAATCAATCTCCAAATCAAGTCAACAAAAATATTAGAGAAACCCATCTTCTCAAGGACTCTGTTTTAGAATAACCATGATATTCTGTCATAGGCCTTAGGCATATCTAGTTTAATCACAATGTTTGCTGGTTTACCCCTTTTTACTAAGTCAGTTATCAGTTCCTGAGCTAGCAACACATTCTCTATAATGCTTCTTCGGTTTTCAAAACCTGATTGGTTTTGGGATATGAGATTAGGAAGAATACCCGCAAGTCTGTCATGCAAAATTCTAGAAAGAATTTTATTAAGAAAATTACTCAAACTAATAGGTCTCATATTAGAGAAATACTGTACTTTCTATTTCTTTGGTATTAAAACCAAATGAGTATTGAGTGATTGATTTGGGAAGGGTGCTGCCTAGAAAAAAACTCTGCACCATCCTCAAAATATCATATCCTACTATGTCCCAGCATTCCTGGAAAAATCTTCCTGTTAATCCATCTGGGCCACATGCGCTATCCCTATTAAGATTAAAAACTGCATTCTTGACTTCCTCCATCTCTGGCCTTTTCCCTAGAGCTTTATTATCATTTTCTGTGACTACTACAGGAATATGTTGAAGTAAACGGGAATCAGTACAGTCCCTTTCTTGCTTAAATTGTTCCTGATAAAAAGTAATAGCCTCTGCTACAATGAGTTGCTCCTCCTTTAACCAGCTACCACTAGAGTTTCACATTCTATTAATCTTCAGCCTTTGTCTTCTGCCCTTTACTATACTCTGAAAGAATTTAGTATTTTTATCCCCACTATTAAACCAATCATAACCTGCCTTCTGTTACCAGTACCTTTCCTCCAGATGAAGATATTTGGTGAATTCAGCTTGTGCCCTCTGCATGATTATTCTATTTTCACAATTGGGAACCTCCTCAAATAGCCTTTCTTTAACTATTGCAATTTCCTCCCTTATTATCAACTGCTGAAATATATCTCTATATGTTGCCCTACTCCATAAAGTCAAAGCCTTTTTGACCCTCTCCATATGATACTTTGTTATTTTCTATCATTTTTCTATATGGTGAATGTTTGTTATTTAATTGCTTATTGTTCATTGTTTTAGATGTGTCAAACATTATACATTTACTACCTGACACATTGTTGAGAAATCTTTTGTTGCTGGAACTTGTTATTTGTTTGTGGAACTTTGATCCATCACTCATTAGACCACTATTGTTTGTTGACCATTATTGAAGTTGTGCCACTATGTTTCTTATGTGATTAAAAGAACTATAGATAGTTTGTTTTGATAATAATGATTCATTAGATCCTTTTGCTATAATATTGAATGACTATTAAGTCAATGGCCGATGGAGAATTTTTTTCGGAATTTCAAGACCTTACATGTACATAAAACGAGTTTTATTTTTTACTTTTTTTTTTTATTATTATTTCTTTTGATTCATATTAATTCATTTGTAATACTTTTATTATGTGTTTATTACAAGTATCTAGAATTGTTTTTCAAAGAAGATATTCAAAAGAAAAGTTTGAATACTTTTTGAATTTTGTATTTATCATTATCTATATTATTGACAATCGGTAAATATTTCACCATCTTTCATGTTTAAATTTTACTATATTATTTATATATACATATTTCATGTTAGTATACTTGTGAAATTAATTTTATCTCCTTCTAAATTAGAAAAAAAATGAATTCAGTGAGGACCCACCGTTGTGGATTCTTAAGGTTGCTAATTATTTTCCTTTGTAGCACATGAACTCTTACCTAGAATCTAATTGGTTTAGTATATTAATATTTATATTTTAATTAATTTTTTTTTTGTTTTTCCTAAAATAGGTGGTGACTCTAAAATTTTAAATTATTTAAATTAATTAGTTGTTTTTTGAGTCCCAAGACATTGCAACTTGTTTGAAAATATTAGTGATATAACAATGATTCTTGCTAGGTGATGTTCTATGGAATTGCATCTTGTTATTCTAGAAAACATTCCCAATATATCTCAAGAAAGGCTTTTTGCACAAGCATATGTTTAATCTTTCTTGGGCTAATTGAAGTTTCATGATTAGTTTTTTTCTTAATGAAGACTTTTGGGTCTTGGTTCAACTAATCTAAAACTAATATATTAAATTCTTATTGCTTTTTATTCATTCAGTTGTATGCATTGTATTACTTTTAATACGTCTAATAAGCTCAAATTTCGACACTTAAATGTTGTCACGAATTTGAAATAAATAAGGCACACTCAAGTGCTGACATGTTTCATTATTAAGACCTAACATAGTCAATTTCTCTGCCAAATAGAGACTAGATATTCTAACTAAGCACTGTAGAAATGATGTTGGGTTCATCATTTTTTGCTTCTTGCCTTATAGTGTAGAGGATTTTGCTTTGTATATAGAGTTTATGAGGTACTTGTGTTCAAAAGATTGTGCTAGGGTTGCAAAATTTGGTGATGGAACCTTCTTGTTCTTGGTGCCACTTTCTGACTTCTTTAAGAAGGTTCTAAAAGTTATTGGTCTGTAATAGCTTTATGGTGTGATTTTAAAGTTTTAGACTAACACTTTTCAGAACCTTCATAAGGAAGTCAGCACTAAGAACAAGGTGGTTCCATCACTAATTTTGCAACCCTAGCACGATCTTTTGAACCGAGTTACCTCATAAACTATGTATACGAAAAAACCCTCTTCACTATAAGCCAAGAAGTAAACAGTGTTGAACCCAGCATCGTTTGCACAGTGTTTAGTTAGATGTTGGATCACCCACTCACTTCGTAAATAATGAAATCTGAAAAATCGGGTGTACTGCTTCTAGTTCTGCTAGCAACTCTAAGTCATAATCCACTTTACGAACTCTTTTTAAGATCTTGTAACGGCTTACATAACTAGGTTTGAGCTTCCCTTTCTTGCCAAACCTCATCACCCCTGTCATAGGTGACACTTTTAGGAAAATCCAATCATCAACTTGGAACTCTAGTTCTCTTCTCCTTGCATCTACATAGGATTTCTGGCGACTCTGGTCTATCTTAAGTCTATCTCTAATGAGTTGCACTTTCTCCATAGCATCATGAACTGAATCTGGCCCTATTAAGGCTTCTTCACCTACTTCAAAACAACCAACTAGAGATCTACATCTAGACCTATACAATGCCTCATAAGGGGCCATCTGAATGCTGGAATGGTAACTATTATTGTAGGCGAACTCTACAAAGGAAGGTGATCATCCTAATTACCCTTGAAGTCGATCACACAAGCTCTCAACATGTCCTCTAAGGTCTGAATGGTACTCTCTGCCTGACCATCCGTTTGCGGATGAAATGTTGGGCTAAGGTTAACCTGAGTACCAAGACCTTTCTGAAATGACTTCCAGAAATAAGAGGTAAATTGAGGACCTCTATCTGAAATGATAGACAAAGGAACCCCATGCAACCTAACTATCTCATTAATTTAAAGCTTGGCGTAGTCTTCCGCTGCATCTATATTCTTGAGTCTTGATAGCCAAAAGGCGTGCAGAGTTAGTAACTCTGTCAACAATCACCCAAATTGAGTCATGCTGTATGCGAGTACGAGGTAAACCTGTGATGAAATCCATGCTGATCACTTCCCACTTCCAAGTAGGAATGTCGATCTCTTGAGTCATACCTCCTGGTTTCTGATGTTCTACCTTAACTTGCTGACCCTGATGTCAGTAAACCATGGTTTACCGTTGGGTGCCCTTTAAATGGCCAAAAGATCCCTATTGAACATGCCGGGAGTCCACTCAAAAATTTCTATTAGGTTGCAATACACCGGGCAGCTTCTTTGTTCTATCATGATTGGGCGGACATTCCCTCAGGAATGTTTATCATGGAGGCCAGTGTTGCCAATGCATCCGGTGCTGTTGAAGGTATGAATGAACACTTTACCTTAATTGGTTGGGGGTGGGCGGGAGCTTAGTAGTTGCTTAGTCGTTCAAAGGGCACTTAGCCACAAAATCTACTATATCCCTTTTCATACCATTCCACTAAAAGACTTCCCGTAGATCACGGTACATCTTAGTGGTGCCTGGATGAATAGAATACCTCGAATTATGGGCTTCTACAAGAATCTGATGTCTCAACTCACCTACCTTAGGAATACATAATCGACCCTAATAGCGAAGTACACCATCTTCCCCTTGGGAGAAAACCTCAACTCTTTGCTGATGGATTGGACCATTTAGTTGAAGCAATATCGGATTACTTTCTTAATTTTCCTTAACCTCCACTACCAATGAAGATTCTGACCCATTCTGAACTGTTACACCACCATCTGATATGCTCATAAGACGAACTCCTAAGTGAGCAAGTCTGTGAACATCCATTCCTAGCTCCTTTCTTTCTTCCTCAACATGTGCTACACTACCCATAAATAGTCTACTAAGGGAATCTGCTACTACATTAGCCTTGCCAAAATGGTAATGCACACTCATTTCATAATCTTTGAGGAACTCAAGCCGTATCCTCTGGCGAAGATTTAACTCTTTATGGGTGAACACATACTGAAGGCTCTTATGGACTGTAAACATCTCTACGTGAACACCATACAAGTAGTGTCTCTAAATCTTAAGTGCAAACATCACTGCTGCAAGCTCGAGGTCATAAGTTGGATAGTTCTTCTCGTGCACCTTTAGTTGTCTAGAAGCGTAAGCTATAACCTTACCTTGATGTATCAACACACAACCTAGGTCGACTATGGATGCATCACAATAGATCATATAACCGTCTGAACCCTCTGGTAGAGTCAAAACAGGAGTTGTAGTCAACCTAGTTTTCAATTCTGCGAAACTCTTCTCACAATCATCTGACCACTAAAACTTGACCTTTTTTGCGTCAACTTAGTCAATGGATGAAAATCCTTCCACGAACCTTCTGTTGTAACCCGCTAGACCCAAGAAACCTCTATATTTGTAGGAGAGGTAGGTCTGGGCCACTATTTCACTACTTCTATTTTCTGAGAATCCATTCGGATCCCTTCGCTAGACACAATGTGACCAAGGAAAGTAATGGATTGCAACCAAAACTCACATTTGCTAAACTTAGCGAATAAATGGCGATCTTTGAGAGTTTGCAGAACAACCCTCAAATGATTCGTATGTTCTTCCTCATTCCTTGAGTAAATGATGATATCATCAATAAAGATGATAACGAATAAGTTTGAGTACTATTTGAAGACCCTGTTCATCAAATCCATGAATGCTACATGAGCATTGGTTAGTCCAAATGACATACCTACAAATTCATAATGACCATACCGAGTTTTGAAGGTTTCTTCGAATGTCACTATCTCTGACTTTGGGTTGATGATAGCAAGATTTGAGGTCTATCTTTGAGAAATGACTAGCACCCTGAAGTTGGTCAAATAAGTCATCAATCCTGGGGATGGGATAATTATTCTTGATTGTGGCCCTGTTCAACTGCCTATAGTCAATGTACATTCTGAGAGAACCACCTTTCTTCTTCACGAACAATACTACTGCACCCTATGGGGAAATACTAGGTCTGATGAAGCCCTTATCTAGAAGGTATTTCGACTGCTCTTTCAATTCCTTAAGCTCAGTTGGAGCCATTTTGTAAGGATGAATAGAAATAGGCTGGGTATCTGGAAGGAGATCAATTCCGAAGTTGATTTCCCTCTTGGGAGGAACTCCGAGAGATCTTCTGGAAACACTTTTGGGAACTCATTAACTACTGGAACTGACTCAAGAGTTAGTGTTTCGGAACTAGAATCCTTAACCCGAACTCAATGATATAGATAACCCTTAGAGATCATCTTCTTGGCCTTAAGGTAAGAAATGAATCGACCCATAGGCGCTAAGCTACTACCCTTCCATTCTAAGATTAGTTCATCTGGAAACTGAAAACGAACAATCCTAGTTCTACAATCGCTTGAAGCATAACAGGAATGTAACAAATCCATGCCTAGAATGATATCAAAGTCTACCATTTCTAACTCTACAAGTTTTGCTGAAGTGACTTTCTGAGAGATTGTGACTGGGCAATTTCTATATACCCGTCTAGCAATAACTGGGTCATCGACTGGAGTAGAGACTGAGAAGGGTTCTGAGAGAGTTTCTGGACTAACACTGAAGTTGACTTTTATATAAGAAGTTACAAAGGAAATAGTACCCCCTGGATCTAACAAAGCATAAATATATAAGTCAAAGACTCGTAATGTACCAGTGACTACATCAGGAGAATCTTCTTGATCCTGGCGAGCCTGGAGAGCATACAACCTGTTTTGGCGCTAACCGCCACTTGTAGCAGATGAGTTACCCTGCTGAGTCGGGCAACCTGCGGGTGCTGCTGAAGTTGTGGACTGAGCTCTACCATTGTTTCCTCCTTGACCATGTTTAGAAGAACAATATTTCAACCTGTGACCAAACTGACCACACCCAAAGTATCCTTCCTTTCTTGCAAGACACTCGCTTGGATGGTTCTTACCATACTTTGAACAGGTGGGGTAGGTTCTGGTGCCTGAAATACCTCCTTGAAACTTAGAGCTTGATGCCCTACCTTTCTGATCATTTCGGAACTTGGGGGATGGAACACTAGCTGATGATGGTCCTGGAGTTGAAGACTTCTGCTGAAGCTGTGAGCGATTTCCACCACCCGATTTCTGTTGAGAATAGTCATAGTTGCCTTTCCTAGCCTTTTATTCTCCTTGGTCTGTTTCCTAAGGTTATCACCCTCAACCTGCTGAGCATGAGTCATAAGCCTAGAGATGTTCATATCTTCAAGCAACATATCATTCCTACACTTTGTTTTCACTAGATCGGACACCTCATACATGAACTTGTTCATTTGAGCCCTTGATTCAACAACCATGTGAGGAGAATACCTGGAGAGTTGGATGAACATGAGTCCATACTCTTGGACTATCATAGAAACCTGTCTCAAATTCATAAACTCTTGACCTTTTGCCTCCCTCAACTCTCTTGGGAAGAACCTGTCCAGAAAGGTCTCACTAAAGCATTCCCAAGTGATAGGAGTTGCATCTGTACCCTTGTTCTCCTTCCACTGATTATACTAGATATGAGCTACATCCTTAAGCTGGTAAGATGCCAACTCAACTCGATCATTCCCAGTTACCTGCATCACTCCAAAGATTTTCTTGACCTCATCAATGAAGTTTTGGGGATCCTCACCAGTTTGCGATCCTAAGAACTCAAGAGGATTCATCCTAATAAAAATCCCGAACTCTAGCTGCAACTGACCCAACATTAGCCTTTGCCGAAACTGGAACATGCTAATTGTTCTGGTTGGTCACACTCTGAGCCAATAACTGGATAGCGTTAAAAAATTCAGCATTTGAAACTTCCTGATCTAGGACTTGGGGAGCTGCGTTTGCATTCCTGGCATTCACATTCCTTGCATAAGCTCTACGATGAGGCATGATCTGAAAGCGCATAACGAAGGATTAGAAGGAAAGATCATACCAACGCACAATAAGAATATCAAGAAAGTGAAGTTTTCTTAAAACACTTTGTAGCCTCCCTCTCATTAAATGTGGTTCACTTCACACCTACGAAATGGACTTTACGTAGTGCGGATTTTCAGACATCCTAGGACTCTTAAACCTAATGATCTGATACCAAGTTTGTCATGCCCCGAGGCTACCTCCTGGACGCAGATACGGGACCTAGGATCACGAGTGACCCCAAGCTAACCTTGTTGGCAAATCATAAGCAACTAAAGTAAACTAAAGCAATAAATAATGTGCGGAAGCTAAATCATATGTTAATTTGAATATAAGGAAACTGAGAGTTTGAATACAAAAGAAAAAGTCAATCTCTAACGCTAAAGCTGAAACTAACTATATCTAAAATAAAGCATCTACTGACTAGAAATGATGGGACTTGCCCCATCTAGATCTAGCAAAACTGAAACTAAAGCTAAAAGCAAGAAAGATAATCATGTCACTAGTCCTCGAAGAATGAGAACTCACCACTGATGTTGCTGAACTGGAGATCGGGAACCGATCTATGCGTGATCTGATTGCTGAGCACCTAAACATATATCACAAGAAGATATAGTGTAGAGTATGCGTCAGTACTTGAAAGGTACTGAGCATGTAGGATAGAGTAAAGCTGAATAATTGCATAACTGAACAAGTAATAAAGCAATGATATAATCTGAACATGATAAGGATACTGGATTTACTGAAAATGGATAAACTGAATGCAATGATCAAGTTTATAAAATGCTGAGACTGAATACTGAACTATACTAATAGCATGGTCAATGCAATAGAATCTGACTAAACTGTAAGGGAGCTACTAATAACAGACATAAAACCACATGAGCTAAATGTGGAGTCTGATGTATACGCACCATCGAGAGGACCCAACATACCGTGCCAGTGGTATAGAGGCATGCTGGCATGATCACTAAAATGTAATGCCCAAAAGAGGGGACTTAACCTACGAGGCACGTACTTTGGGGACTTGAGGGTGACTGACCCTAGTCCACTCGGTATTAAGTTTATCCAAATTGATTAAGTAATTAACACTTTATGATTGAAATGTTGTAATACTGGATAGCTCAAAATACTGACATGCAAACTAAGAATGCAACATTAATATACTGATAATATGCATTCGAAAACTGAGGCATGTTTATATATATAACTGAATTAACTGACCTAGCATGTGTAATTCATGAACTAAAAGAACTACAAAGCTAGGGTTCTTAGTTTATGCATGAATCTGGGAAAAAACGATACTACAATATGATAATATGATTTGGATCTTTCTAACAGCTAAAACCCAACAACTCTAGCATTCAAGAAACCTTAGGTCTAGATAATGATAATGGAATCAATATTGTGATTGAAATCTAGGGACATAATGGGTGAAAGGAACCCACTAGTGAAATCCCACGTACCTGGTGATGAATTTCACGGAGAAATATTTTGATTTCGGAGCTGGAACTGATGGAACTTTGTTGTGTTCTTGAACTAGGGTTCTTGACCTCTTTCTTCTCTTACGCTCTAATTTTTCTATGTTTTGATGAATGATTTGACTTAGGTAAGTTCTAGTTATGTTTCTAAGCTAAAACTAACCAAAACTACGTAGTTTAGGGGTCCAACGCATAAGGAAATGACCAAAAGACCCCTGACTTAACTACTGTCGGGATCACTGATGGATGGGACCGATGGACCATCGATCGACTGACTGTCCGTGCTGTTCAACCGTCAATTGTGACTGAGAGCTGAAATTTTGGGGTCTGATCCATGGACGCGGACCACGGTCCGTGGGTCCGGCCGTAGGTCAACATCTAGAATATTTTTCTGGTGGTTTCTAGGGAAGGATCGCAGGTGGTGCACCACGGACCCTTCGAACGGACGGTGGGTCCTCCTACGGTCCATGGATGTTTCCCGTGGCCACCTGCAACACCTGAAATCTGCAATCTGGTCTGTTCTAGGATACAGGGTGTTACAAAAATACTAGTTGAAATTATCAATATCAAAATCATAGATGATGCTCTTCTGTGATCTTCCTCTCTCCTATTTCTCAGCTAAAATTTCCTTGTACTTTATTGAGTTTAGTCTTGTGCTTCTTGGCATGGCAAGGTACAATGTCTGGTGATTTAACATCAATGTGGGATACTATATTTCCTATTTCCTGTTTCCAGAGTTTTCTCTCTCTTCCTGATTTCACTTTATGATATTGCTTGTAGTAAGATCCATTAAAATATAATGAGTTTGCACCTCATATATCAAAATATATCATTCT
>JAJOOH010000218.1:0-51004 GCA_029582605.1 Solanum gracilifrons | reverse complement strand
CAATCTTGAGTAACTAGAAGAAGAACCCTCCTCAACTCGAAACACCCCACGTGTCCCCTTCATATGCTCTTGTAGCATTTCCATTTGAGATAACATATTCTTGATGTTTTCGTCCCTTTCCCTTTCTTTTTCGATCTGTTCTTGCGTCAATTGGAAGCATAGTGGGGAAACTTGATCATCTTTGGTATACCATGCTTGGTTTACTTTAGTCATACCATCTAGGAGAAATAAGGCTACTTCAAATGATTGTAACATTATTCCTCTTTGCATCAATTGATCAGCTATTTCTTTATTCACGGAATCTAGACTACGGTAGAAGTATTGGAGCAACAACTCACCTGGTAGCCACACATGTATAAGAGATATAAATTTATACCAAATTGAGCTCGCATTCAACTGGGTATGAAGATTTAAGTTTTGATACGTGCCAAAATTGAAGAATCCAAGAGACCTAAACCCAAATCTTGAAGATGAAACCGTTTGGAACTTCAAGTCTTCAAAACCCTCTTAAACTTAGAGCAAAAATATCAAAAAGTACTATTCTATATGAAAATTATAATAATTGTTCGACTCTTAAAACTACAACTCTAACTAGTATTTATAGTTTTCACATATTTGTGCTGCAGCGGATCATTCGACGTAGTTAGTCAGAATCACCGATCAACTTGGCGATTTGCCTTTTGGTGTAGTTCATCGCCGTCTTGCACCATCTTTTATCATCATCGTGCTCTGGGTCATTGGGCGACATGGTACTGCTTCGCGGAACTTCTCGGCGATGCGCCGACTGCTCCCTTTTTCCGCCGACCTGATCATTTCCTTCAGGGCTCAACACACTGGAACAAAAGACAAAGTAAGATCCTTCGGCGACTCGCCAAGTGGACTTGGCGATCCTTAGGCCTTTATTTCTTCGTTCTTTTCAGTCTTCTCGTTCCTTTTTGCGACGTAGTGTCCATGCTTTCCTTGAAACTACAAATACCTGAAACGTAAGGGTTTTCATCAGATATTGAGATAAAATAAGCATTTGAGGACACAATTTCTATTAAAACACAGTTTTTGCACAACATGCATAGAATCCTCAGGTCCATAAAGGAATAGATGGGCCTCGGGGAGTAGTCTCCCTGTCAGAAATGGGCCTCTTGCCCTTGCCTTTGTCTCCAGGTGGAGGTTATTGTCTTCCCTTCTTGGGAGGATTTGACCTCCCTTCATTTATTTTGAAATTCCGTGCTCTTATCTTTCAGGGTGGCATGTTTCTTCCTGCAACTTTAGGTCTGGCCATGTTTGTAAAACATTGAGAAAAAGTTAGACAATATTCAAACAATAAAACATAGAAAATCAGTTGCAGATAGACTCGCCGAACCTGTCGGTGAGTTATCGAATCGCTATAGTGAGCAAGGGTCAGATCACCAAAAGTTACAGTGCAACAAGAATTTAGGGTGCAAACAAAAAGGTGATCAAGAAGACTTTCGGCAAGTCGCCGAGTGCCTCAGCGACCTCAGGCTTCTCGCCAAAGGTTACAGAACCTAAGAACACATAAAACATGAAATTAAAGGCGAGATGGGAACCTTTGGTGAACCCCCGAGTGGTTCGGCGAGCTTAACCCAGCTTGCCAAGCGACCCAACGTGTGTACTTTCAACCCAACTTCTCGAATTCAACCCCGCAACCCCCGAAAAAAAATTCAAAACATTCACTACTCAAATTAAGACTAGACCCATAGCACCTATTACCCTGGATACTCAGACTTCTCCCTTTTTGCCAAATTTGGCCAATTGATGACTTTTTCCCTTAAGAATGACGTCACTCACTCTATCATTGGGCAAATTACGTATTTTGGCACAAATACGGGCTACTTGGACTTCACCCAACTAACTTAAACAGGATGCAAGCACAACCCCACAAAATTTAATTCATTTTAAAGCATAAGAATACGGGATTTCAACAATCAAAACATTACGGGCAAGATTATCAAATTAAAATAGGCATTCAAACATTCTAATCCTATTAGAGAGGCCCAACACACGTCATCAAGATAATATCATTGCAAATGAGTACAAATTCGATAAAAATAAACTCAGGGTTCGGAAAACCAACCTTAGATGCCGATTAAAATACTTTTAAAATGCTAGGCGGCAATGTAATCCAACTCCGAGCACCAATCAATAACTCAATTACAGTAAAAACGCAAGAAATATTGAAAATACTAAACGGGTGTTAGTTTGTGAAGGTCTAAAGTGAGGGAAAGTGTAGAGTTTGAAAGTATAAACCTTTGGCCTGTTAAGAAACCATCCAGTTCTCGCCCACTTGGCGACATTAGTCATGGCCGTCGATCCATTTGGTGACTTGCCGAGTGGATACTTACCTCGCCGAGTTTTACTGAATCTCCAGTTAAACTGGGGTCCAAACGGCGAACTAGATCGCAATCATCGACCAGGTCGACTATTAGCCAATAATTTCCTAGGCACGCCGTGTTTTACAGACTCCACTTTGAATTTTCCTTTAGTCCAATGACGATCTAAGTTGGGGTCGCCGACTGGACCTTTGGCTTGCCAATTTGCACTTTTCACTCAGTTTCCATACTTCGACCTACACAAACAACACACTATTATTTCTTAAAGAAAAAATAAAGTGGCAAAACCTTGGGTTGCCTCCCAAGAAGCGCCTTATTTAACATTGTGGCACGACGCAACTCCTCACTCAAGTTCCATTAGTGAGGTTTGCCTCATTTTCATTAGGCCAACCCTCTTTTGGCTCTGGAAAGAGACAAGATAGCACTTGGTCCATTTGGTACCCATAGTTACCATTCATACTTATCTTTCCTGTTTCAATATACAAACAAGTAAAACAAAACTACAATTTAGCTTAGTAAAGCTAAAACTAAGAAGAATAAAAAATTCTACTTAACTAAGAATTCCCAAATAACACCACTCCCTGGTAGCGACGCCATTTTGATGTTTGCGTAATCAAGACACAACTTCCGATGCAAGTGTCTATGATCGTACAATAGTTTAGTAACCCAACCAAGGGTTGGGATCGTTCCCAAGAGAGTGGTTTTGATAATTAATAGAAAAATAAAATTTCATTCTAACTAGTCGTAGCTAAAGACATTAATGATTAAAAACATTGTAAATTAAAGGAGGACACAAGAGTGTCAATTAACAGTGGGGTTTTGTCACGAGTGAGTAAAAACAAAATAAACAAGGATTTCTAGGTAATGAAAGGGGATCCTTGGGATTTGACGGGAATACGGGTTAAGCTAGATTATTCGGTACATGCTTTCGATAGATGATTCATAGAATAATTGTGACTAGGCTAAACTTTAAAGGGGATAAGCTCTCTCTCGAGCAACTTACCCCGTTTCAAGTGGGTTCCTCTCGGACACCCACTTGCCGCATGAAGACTAGCCTCCGCCTTAACCCACTCACTCTCTCGAGCTGAGTGTGTGGACATGGGACTAGGGTTCACTCTCTCGAGCTGAACCTCATGTCGACCCACTCACACTGGCCATCAATTTAGTAGTTTTAGTTTTACGACCTCTCTCTCTAGCAAGCCGAAAACACATAAATAAGCTTGTATTTACAATTACAAATTTATTAAATTCATCCACAACTACTAAATGAAATCACAATTAAACTATGATTAAACTATCAGCAAGCAAGACCCAACAATTATCTTAACCCATATTTGCTAAATCACACCCCAAGAATTGGGGTTTTTAGCCACATATATAAGAGATAGAAATTTATACCAAATTGAGCTCGCATTCAACTGAGTATGAATATTTAAGTCTTGATACGTGCCAAAATTGAAGAATCCAAGAGACCCAAACCCAAATCTTGAAGATGAAACCCTTTGGAACTTCAAGTCTTCAAAACCCTTTCAAACTTAGAGAAAAAATATGAAAAAGTACTATTTTATATGAAAATTATAAATAATTGTTCAACTCTTAAAACTACAAATCTAACTAGTATTTATAGTTTTCACAGATTTGTGCTGCAACGAATCATTCTTTGCCTTTGACTATTTGTTGAATCCCTAGTTTTTGCACCTTGCTTCCTTAAGCATTATAGCATAGAATTATTCTAATTATCAATTTTGAGAAAAAGGGATGGTTGACTGAAAAGGTAATCAATGATAGCTACAAAGTGCTTTAAAAGCCTTCTTTAAAAGAATGTGATGTAAAAAAAAAGATGAACAAAAGAAGTTACCTTGATGATGGCCCTGGTCCTTCCAAGGACATCATGAAGCTTAATGCATGTAAAATACGTAAGTTGAGGGTGGCTATTATGAAGGAAAACTTAAAAAAAGAAGAAGAAAAAAGTTTGAAGAAGTCTTGAAATGATGAGAATTACTTGTGAAATAATTGTTGAAGAGAGGGTTAAAAATAAAGAAAAGAAAATAATGGGTGATTAAGTCTTAAAGTGCAAAGTGCTTAAGGAAGTGTAAGTCACTATTATATAGTTTTCCTACATGTCCCTTAGCCTACATTTTAACCCGTTAAAGTCCTATTTGATTCTATTCAAGCATGCTTAATTAGTGGAGATGTACATAATGGGCAAGCCTATGGTTCTCTGTGCATACATGTGAATTTTATTTATGAGTGTGAGAGTTGTTCTTGATATGTCCTTAATTTATATTCAATCTTTTGAATTGAGTGTGTGGACTATTTCTTCTTGTGAGGGCACTTGTTTCATAATGGATAGGTGATTTTATTACCTTTCTTTGATGAGAGTAGGTGAGCAAACTTAAATTTGATGAGTTTAAAGTCCTTCCTTGAGGTTAGGAAGTTAGAGGTTTATTGTTTATTTGGATGTCTTGCATAATGTTTGAGAAAAGTACTTGATGTTTTGAAATTGGTATATGACCTAATTGTTTGTATTAACCAAAGTGATGACATTCCTAGTATTATTTTTTGAGATGAGCTTTAATACTTGCTCGAGGACGAGCAAAAGTTCAAGTGTGAGGTGTTGATGTGAGGCCAAAAATACATATTTTTAATCATTATTTGCCTCACACCAAGCTTAGTATGGGATCCTCACAGCTAGTCATTTCAAGATATGATAATAGTAGGATTTTATAATTTATGTCTAATCATGGTCTCTTTGATAATACTTTCATAAATTTCATATTATTCTTCCTTACTTCCTCTACCTCTTCAGCTCTTATATGTCGATAAAGTCACTGATAATACACTCTAGCAACTGCTTGGTGTACATAAATAAAATTGAGTATTGAAATAATTACATGTTATCTATATACAAGTTTGGAGCCAAGTAACGATGTATCTCGGGCGATCACAAAAATCTTTAAGGAAAAATTGGATCCTGAAGGATATGATTGGAAGTCAGTTACACCAGAGATTAAGGACTTCTACTGGGAGGAGTTTAAGGTAAACTATACTATCTGTTTTTCTTAGTAACTATTGATTTATTACGAAAGTAGAACTGTACAGATCAAACAAGAACAAAAGAAAAACATAGCCGATGAAATAGAACCACTACAACTAGCTAAAAGATAAACTTAGGTTGTCTCATCTGCTACATCTAGAAAAAAATATATTTAGGGATACAAGTTCATAGTTTCTAATAATGAAGCAAAATTTCCTATTGTTATTACTGTTATGAAACACCTCTTGGATTGCTTGTCTAACTATAACTTCAGGTTGTCTTGGTGTGCCTTTGAAAATATCTGGATTCCTTTCCATCCAAATATGGTATACACTACTAGCCAAGACAACTCTCTATTTATCTGATTTGTGACTCTTTCCTTTCATTAAATTACTTGCCCAGTCTACTTCATCCTTCCGTCCCATAGGAGCTCTTGTTATGCCCTGCCACTATAACAACTTCATCCATACATTATGGGAGGAAGTACATTGATAAACCAAGTGCTCTATAGTATCGTTTGTATCTCCGTACACTGGACAAGTCATATAATCAACAATGCCCCATACAAGAAACCTATCTCTGGTGTATAATTGTCCCAGTATAGCCAAGTACATAATGAATGTCCATTTAGGTGGACCACTGATACTGCAGTTAACCTCCTCCATGACACTTTTTGATTATTTCCTCTAATCGTCATGTATAATTTTCTAACAGAGCATTTGGCCTTACTTCCAAGTTTAGCCATGTTCATTCGAGCTTCTTCAATATACTTTATCTCTTACCAGAGTTGTTTCAACACCCATTATACTTGTTTTGGTACATCTTTTGATACGTAATTGTGTATCCTTCTACTATAATATTCATGTACTAATTATACCCATAAATTCCATTTTACTATCATTTTATTTATGTATTTTATTCATTTAAATTTCTATTATATTAATTCATGTGATATTTTTCTTTCTCTTTTTAAACAGAAGCGATTCCATTGGAATATGACAACTGAAGGTTCCATAAAGGATCATTTTATGAAAAAATGTTCAATACAATACAAGGGTATGTTATGTGAAGCAAGATCCTCTGAGGAGAAACGAAAAAATATCCCAAAATCTGTTTGGGAGAGTTGGAAGACTCACTATGATACTGAAAATTTTAAGGCTAAATCTGCAAAATGTTCCAAAAATCAACTAAGTGAGAAATGTGGTGAAGGATCTGGTCCCTCGCGCCATACTGGAGGCTCCCGGACTCACCGAGAGCATGCAAGAAAACTGGTACAATTACTTTCATTTTGTCAAGTTACAGTTTTTTCAATGTTATTCCTCTAGCAATAACTTTGATGGATGTGATTTCAATTTTAGGCGACTGTTCTAGGACGACCACCTCATTCACACGAACTTTTGAAGAAGACAAATACCAAAAGAAATGATGATTTTGTGGATCTGAAGTCTAAGAGCACATATGTAAGTAACACCAAACATTGTTGATTATCTTTCTTAATATTTGTTGAGAATTTACTTAGTCATCATTCATCATGTTTATCCCAAATATTAAACACATGGTTATAATATTTGAAGATTATAATAAGGGAGGTTAATGTCATATTAGTGCAGTTGATGTTTCTATTTAATTTTCCAGTGTGCAGGAAATCTTTAACAGCTAACAAAACATCATTGTACATCACTAGCCCTGCTTTATCAGTTCAACAGAGATTAACTATAATCTCTTGGTCGGTGACTTCAGTACATAGAATAGTTTGTTGTTCTAGAGTAACTATAGGTCCCCTTCTCATAGTCGATATGTCTACTCCTGGTAGCGTAGGAGCTGCAGAACCCATAAGACTATTCTAAAATGTAACATTTTCGGTTTGTACGACCTTAAGAGTTGTAAGCTTGGTTCTTGATAGAGTAATTTACTGTTCTAGAGTAAGTGTAGGTCCCCTTCTCATAATTGATGTCTACTGCTGGTAGCGTAGAAGCTGCAGAACCCATAAGACTCTTCTAAAATGTAACATTTTCAGTTTGTATAACCTCAAGAGTTGTAAGCTTGGTTCTTGATAGAGTAGGTCCCCTTTTCATAATCGATATGTCTACTGCTGGTAGCGTAGGAGCTGCAAAACCCATAAGACTCTTTTAAATGTAACATTTTCAGTTTGTATGGCTTCATGGGTTATAAGCTTGGTTCTTGTTAGAGTAGTTTGCTGTTCTAGAGTAAGTGTAGGCCCCCTTCTTGACCGATGAATCTGGCAGTATTGTTGTACTTCCTGTCTCTACTGAAAGTGCAGGATTGTTGCCAAAACGTATAGCTGGAGCAAAAGGTTCTGACATTGTCTTAGAAGCAATACTGGAGGCAGATGTGGCTTAGAATGTCAAAGAATTTTTTTCACAGCCACAAAACCAATTAAAAAATGAATGATGAGGTTTACTTTCGAACTTTAAGACCAATTCTGTAATCTTTTTAAAAGACAACACATTAGAGGTTTACTAAGTTTATGGTTCTTTTGAAGCCTATATGTTAGGCTTCCTCGTGTTTAGGCAATGTGAATTACATTGCATCTAAAAAGCATAGATTTGCATAGAATAGCTTAGTTTGGTAGGTTTGTAATTTTGTTTGGTGATCCTCTATATCCTTCCTTTCAAAAGTTCTTAGCATGTTTAGTTGTTTGATTTTGAACTATCATATCGTTACTAACTAATATGAATTGCTATCTTTTCAGTTCTGGAAAAAAAAAATTAGTCCCTAAAAGACTATTTTTGTACACTGAATATGAACTACATGTACCTATGTCAAAATAAATGTTAATTGCAACTGTAGAAATGATAAGTGTGGTGGTATTGTCAATGACAAAGATGGTCGACTGATATCATTGGTCTATATTTATAATCGCTAGACATTTTTTCTTAACATAATATCATTTATTTATTTTTCAGGATGCTGTAATGTCTAAGATAACATCTGCATCTCAGCTTGTAGATGAATCTGGCGAGTCTCCGACAGTAGATTTTTCAAAGATTTACATGGATGAAGTGGGTGGGGTTAAGAAGGCATGTATATATGGTCTTGGTTCTCAAGCTGTTTTCTATGAGAACGTTGGTTCATCATCTACTTCAACTTCACAACCTCAAGATTGTAGTTTTGATGCTCGAGTGATGGAATACGTTCAAGAAATGAAGGAGGAGATGAAACATGAGATGAGAGAAGAGATGAGAGAAGAGTTGCGTGAAAAAATGAAAAACAAAATACAGCTAGAAATGCAAGAGCAAGTTGATAAGATTCTCCAAGAACGTTTGCCCATCGTCATAGCTGGGCTGCCTAAACCACCCCCTGGTACACTGCTCGATGGTACACCTCCAACTGGTACACCACATTAGCTTAGACATGACCCATCATCAAATAATGATATGAGTCATTTAAAATTTCCAAACTATTGTAGGCATATCTTTCATTGTTTGTTTCTGTATTTGGATTTGTTTTGTACTCTTCATCTTAGATTTTGCATTGTTTTAGTCAAGTTATAATTTATCAAAAGATCACTGGATTTTATTATGTTTTCAAACTTTTTAAGATTCATAAAAGCTATTGATTAATATAAATATATAAAGTGAAACTTTACTATCGAATTACCATTTAGTTAGTAATATGGCAATATACATTACCAATTCACTAACCGAAAATTGACCATAAATAATATATATTACCAACAAAATCACAATAAGTTAGTAAGCTTCCTAACGAATTACTAATGAGCTTTTTGTGTTTCTAAAATACTAACCAATTAGTAACGTAAGTTACATGAGTAGATAGTCATTCTTAGTTATAGATTTTAAATTCGTTGGTAATTTACCCACGAAATACCAACACTTTTTTTTCTTAACCGAAATTACAAACTGATTACCAATGTATTTTGGTGAATTTACTATCGAGCTTACCAACCAAGTTGTTATCTGTCATATAATTGCTAACCAAATACTAACAACATTTTATTTTATTTTAGTATATTTGTCAAAATATCACTAACATAATTGAATAGTGAAGAACCAAATTTACCAACTCTTTTCTCTTCGTTAGTAAACTTCCCAACAATATGCCAACTGAAAATTGGTTGGTGAATTTACCAACGAAAATTTCAGGGGCACATTTCAACAATTACCAACAAGTCTTTTATGTGTTTACCAACTGATCTTTAGTTGATAATTTTACCAACTAACTGAAATGGGTTGGTAAAATTTAGTGACAAGCTTTTTAGCAACAAATTAACATTAGTTGGCATTTGGTTGGAAAAATCATTTGCCAACCAATTTAATCAATTTAGCAATGGATAATTTTGTTGGCAATTCATGGTTTTTTTGTAGCGGTAATATGTAGGTGCCTACCCGGCCCGTTGGGTTGGGTCGTGACAACAGGGCTGGTGGAGAAGATGCGGCAAATTTTCATTCCAGATGCAGATTACACCAAAGGAATTCGACAGTCCATTTATGTCCCTGAAATGTTCGGATATTTAAGGGAAGAAAAAAATATAGACGGAGATGATGAATCAAAGAAGATGATTCTTCAAGCTTCAATTTCAAGTATCAAGCGTAATACTTGTATATTAATTTGTAACCAACTTGACAAGATTCAACGATTAATAAATGAGAAAATGTGGTCGGTGCATCATATTATTGCTACTGACATTTTAAAAGAAGTCGTTGACGAAGCATGGAGGAATATTCGTAAAAGACATTTTTTTGTGATTCGTTTATTTTAATGTGAATATTAACTGACAGTTATTTTGTTTCACAATTTTTTAGGTGTAATTGAGCCAGATTCCGACTTCACGGCTGAAGATTTCTGACTGAAGTCCATTGTCTGCATAAATTTTTTTTTGAAGACTCAACGTGTTCCAATTATTGTTGGAGGGACAAATTCATATTTTGAAAAACTTATGGAAGACACCGTGTTCATGTTCAAATATAAGTATGACAGTTGCTTTATTTGGATTGATGTAGAGCTATCACTCTTGAACTGTAGTGTAACATTTCGCAATTTGAAATAACTAGGAAGAAGCTAATAATTGGAAACAGTCATTTTTGTAAAGAATGAATATCTGGAAATTTGTTTAAGTTAGGAAAAGTTGAGTTTTGGTCAACTTCAAACGGCCATAACTCCTAGCTCAGGATGACTTAGGTGTACTTCCAGACATATTGGAAAGCTCTTGGAATTGTCTTTCCAACGCCGCCGAGTTTTCGCGACTTCGAGTTCGTATGAGTAAGTTATACCTTTTGGACGTTGGGCTGTTGGATTAGGGAAAGTCTAATCCGGATTTTTGAAGGGTTATTTAGTCTTTTCGTTACCTAATTATTCTAATTCGTTTTTAGGAGATTAATTGGGGTAAAACCAGATTTTGGTCAGTTTAGAAAAGTTAGAGTTCACGCTAGGGCTTGGAAAAAAGAGAAAAGAGGAGAAAAGAGAAGAGGAAGCAAGATTCGTCGATTTCGTCAAAAATAGATTGTGGATTTCATTGGGTTGATCCCTAAAAAGGTATGTGAGATCAAATATCATTGGGTTAGTTCACCCACACACAATTATGATTCAATTCAGCGAAATATGTGTGATTTGAAAGTAAATCCTTTGAGTTCTTGATGAAATTCGTTTGAATTTTTGTGGGTTGTTTTGTTAAAGTTTCTTGCGATTTGATTTATGTTTTCGGGTGTAATTTCGGTTTGATTCTATCATATATTGAGGTTATAAATGATCCTAAGTGTTTGGGGAAAGAACCATTGAAGTTTAGAGGGTTTAGAGTTGAAAAACGGAGAAGAAAAGTCGTCAAGCACCTGGGGAAGGGGGAGGGGATTCGCGTTAGCCATCACTCCCCGAAGCAGTCCCAGAATGTGAGGCTTTGAGGTGACGTGCCAGCCAGAGCGCCCCAGCTTGGTCTCTGAATATTGAGGGCTGGCACCCCGTACCTCTCAGAGCGCCAGGGACGCCAGTTCTCCCCACTCGTTACTCACCTTTTCGTACTTGTTCCTTAGCAATGTACCTATAATTTCTAGTTGATTATAAATCTCTAAGGTATATCTCACCATCATGAAATTATCCATAAACGTGAGATCATGAACCTTGAATGCATAATCCAATTCAAGGAAAGTTAGGATCAAAGTCAAGAGAAGTAAGAGTCAAGTCAAGAGAAGTTCTTAGAGTTTTCCGAAAGTCTTTTCCAAATGTTTTAACTTTGTTCTAAGACTTAAATTTCAAGTTAAGCAAAGAGTAAAGAGTTGAATTTCATTTCTTCAAAAGTATATGGGGATTAAGTATTCCTGATGAGTCCACAAATTGGGCTCATGTAGTGCTTTATTTTGATAGAAATAGTTTCCTCAAATGCTTATTTTGTCTCAATATTTGATGAAAACTCTTAAGTTTCAGGTATTTGAAGTTTTGGTGAAACCATGGACACTTAGGCGCAAAATGGAACAAAAGAGGCTGAAAAGAATGAAGGAGCTGAAACCTGAGCATCGCCAAGCAAACTTGACGATTCGCCGAAGGGATTCACTCCACCCTTTGTTCCAGTGCTCAAAGCCCTGAAGAAGAAGGATCAAAAGGCGATGAAGGAGCAGTCAGCGCTTCGCTGAATATTTCTGCGAAGCAGTACTATACTGCCCAATGGTCTAGAATGTGAAGATGATGAAGGCAAGCACGAAACGGCGATGAAACAGAAGAAGGGAGAGTCACCGAGTCATTCAGCGACATCGACTAATCTCGCCGAAAGATCCGCCAACACTATTTTATAAATACTAAACTTGTTATTAATTTTTAGAGAGTCGAACATTTATTTTATTTTCCATAAAATAATAGTACTTTTTGGAATATTTTCTCTCAAGTTTAGAGAGGGTTTTGTGGAAGACTTGAAGAGAAAAAGATTTCATCTTCCCCAAGTTGGAAGTGGATCTTCTCCATTCTTCTTCCTTTGCTTAAATCAAGGTTTAATTTTTTTGTACCCATTTGATTTTAGTATCATTTTAGGTGTATTTTATTATTTCATAATGTGTGGCTAAAACCCCCCCATTCTTGGGGTGTGATTTAGCAAATATGTGTTGATATTGTTGTTGGGTCTTGCTTGCTAATAGGTTAGATGTATTTTAATGGTGATTTCACCTAGTGGTTGTGGTTTAATTTAATGGGTTTGTAGTTGAAAATACAAAACCACCCATGTGTTTTCGGCTTGCCCGAGAAGGAGGTCGCGAAACCAAGACCACTAGACTGATGACCTAAGGAGTGGGTCAACATGAGGTTCTGCCCGAGAGGATGAACCCTAGTCCCAAATCCTAACACTTAGCATGAGAGAGTGAGTGGGGTAAAGTGTAGGCTGGTCTTCATGCGTCAAGTGGGTGTCTGAGAGAAACCCATTTGAAACGGGGTAAGTTGCCCGAGAGGGAACTTATTTCCATCTAAAGCTTAGCCTAGTCACTATTATCTTGTAAATTTCCTATCAAACGCATGTTCCCAACGATTTATCTCAACTTATATTGCGGTCACACCCCAAGAACTTTCCCCCATACTTGATTCTCTTGTTAATTTTTGCTGTTCTTACTACTTGTTACAAAATCCCCAATTGATATTTGACACTTTTGTGTCACCCCCTTTAATTCACAGTATTTTTGTTCGTTAATGTCTTTAGCTATGATTAATTAGAACTAAAAATTTATTTTTCTATTAATTTTCAAAACCACTTCCTTGGGACACGACCCCAACCTTTAGTTGGGTTACTATATTATCGACGATTGTAGACACTCCTACCGTAGGTTGGTGTCGTTGGTCACGATAAGCATCAAAATGGCACCGCTGCCGGGGAGTGGTGTTATTTGAGAATTTTTAGTTTAATAGAATTTCTGTTCTTCTTAGTGGTAGATTACTAATTTAATTTTTAGTTTTGTTCTGTTGATTGTGTAAACATTTCAGAAAGCATGAGTGTTAACGGTAGTGACGGGACCCAAGTGGGCCATCAGGACGACATTGGTAACCTCAACGATGTCCAAGAGCCCAACATCAATGAATCACATCTCATGGGAGGTGTGGAAGACATCCGTCTACCTCTAGCAGAGGGAAATGCGGTGTTCCACATAACAAGCACCATGTTGCAACTAAAAGGACTTTTCAGTGGATTGGCTCATGAGGACCCACATGAGCATCTTCAAAAATTCGTAGATGTGTGTGGAACTTTCTCGTTCATGAACATCTCTCAGGAATCAGTTCAATTAAGACTATTCCCTTTCTTATTGATGGGGGAAGCTTGCAAGTGGCTAGCTGAATTACCATGAAATTCAATCACTTCATCGGAGGAGCTGGTCACCGCATTTAATGTGCGATTTTTCCTTCCCTCGAAGATGATGTCTATTCGGGATAACATCCAAAGCTTCAAGAGTCTGACTGGAGAGCCTCTTCACGAAACTTGGCTCCTGTTTAAGAAATTGGTGCTACAATGTCCGACCCATGGTCTACCTGATAATGTGCTCCTTCAATACTTTTACTGGAGTCTAGACTCGGTGAACAAAGGTGTAGCTGACCAACTCTCGCCTAGAGGCTTAATGCAGCAACCATATGCAGTAGCAGCTCAACTTCTTGATGGGATGAAAACCATCAACAGGGCGTGGTACACTCGTGAGGAACAGGTCTCACCGGTCACATTTCAGCTATCCAATGAGCAGGTTGAAAGAGATGATGAGAGAGACCAAAACATGGCCAAGATCATGACACAACTTGACATTTTATCCAAAATTGTCATGAGGGCTGGTGCCCGTGGTGTCAATGCTGTGGGAGTCGGGGGTGCCAATCCTGAGGAGATGAAGTTTGAAGCCATGTATGACGAGGAAGTAAATTTCTTAGCTAAACAAGGCGGGGCCTACCGCTCAAACTACCTAAGGCAGGGTGGTAATCAAGGATGGGTTAGAGACGAAGGCCGGAAGGATTGAGATCGTGAATGGAGGGACCATAATCCAAATTGGAAGGATGGGGAGAAGGATAGATATGTGCCTTCCCACGAGCGTCAGAAGCCCAAGGATTCGAAAAGTGGTAGGTCTGAGGAAATGCTCTCGCGTATCATAAACAAAGTTGAAGGGTCAGAAAAAATGCTAAAAGGTATGAAAGAAAACGTGTCTACCCTCAGCCAAACTGTCACCTCTTATTCAGTTTCAATCAAACAGTTAGAGACCCAAACGGGTCATATCTCGTCTCATCTCAATCCGAGACAACAAGGGGGTTTGCCTAGTGATACGATGGTTAGCCCCAAGAATGAGGTCTGAAGGTTAACTTGCGTCGTGCTGCGACATTAAATAAGGCGTTGTTTGGGAGGCAACCCAAAACCATTTACTCGCCTTTTGTTATCTTGATAAAATAATAGTGTGTTGTTTGTACAGATTGAGTAAGAAAAGTGCCTGAAAAGATGTATGAGGCGAGCAATAGTTTAGTTTGCCGGATCGCCGATCAGTTCAGCGTACCCGATCATTCCTACCATTTGACGCAATACATCTTAAAGGTTGAGTTTGTAAAACTCGGCGGAGTATAAATTTTGTCGGTACATCGCCAATCCAATTGGCGATCTCGATAAAGACTGCCAATGCACTGCTCATCTGAACTGAAAACTCTATTATATTCGGCGAGGACATTAGATATTCGGCGTTACGCTGAATGATTAAGTGAGATCGACTAATATCGCCAAATGAGCAGACACTGGATGATCACAATCCACATGTTTAAAAGTTCCATCTCATTCACTTTCCTTCACCTTGTCCCTTTTCACAAACTCACACTTGCACTTTAGTAGTTATATTTCTTGCACCTTTAGAGTATTTTAAGTGTCAAATTGTGCTCGAATTAATATCACATTGTTGCCTAGCAAGTCAGCACTATCTAATTAGGCATCAGAGATTGGTAATCAAACCCCTCAGTTATTTGATCAGAATTTTTACTTATTTGCATAATTACTGACATATAAAATCTCTGTTGAGTCTCTGAGTTACTGGGATTGCATATATTATCGATTAAGACTTGGTATTTTCTGCATGATTTGAGGAACTACAACTTAACTTTGCTTTGAGTGGAACTGTTACGCGGTGGGCATAGAAGTTTCTTTGGGTTTTCGGTGAAATTGAGTTATATAAGCGTAAGTTGCATTATCAGGGGTTGCAGGGTGAAATTTGAAAGGCTTGGTCGAAAATAGACACGTGAGTTGATCGACGAGATGAACAAATTTCACCGGCCTGCTCAACAGTTCGCCTAACATCACCATTTCACCTTTAACTGAATACTTTATGCAATGATTAATCTGTGATTTTCGGTGGTCAGTTTAATTCGCAAAATGCACTCGGTGATCCGCCGAAAGATCCCCTGTTCGCCCTTTGTATTTGTGCATCAATTTGAGTGTTTAGCCTAACAAGATAAGCACTTTGCCAACTAGCTTGGCTTAGCGATTACTCACCCAGAAACACCTGTTTACCCCTGTTTGAATTATTATCTTACTTATCCTCAATGTCTTTGTAGGAATGGCTAGACCAAAAGTCGCAGGGAGAAATGATCCACCCAGGCACATAAGAGCACGAGAGTTTAACAACGATGTAAAGAAAACGGAGCTAGCTAGACAAAGGAAATAAACCAATAAAGCTAGAGCAATGAGACGAATTCCCATCGACCCTAATGTGCCTTCATAGGCTCGAGGTTTTGTTAATGCAATATTGACCTTCAGAGCAGCTCAAGAGATAGATCAGATGATTGTAGCTAATCTTGCTGCAGAGGCCACGACAAAGGCAAACAATGAGGACTAAACAACAATACTCCGGGGACCATGGTTTTACTTCAGGGAGATGCATCGAATGCCCCAGCAGATAGAGAGGCTGCATAGACAAGACTCTTCTTTACCTCTTTCTATGTCTTATCTTTCCTTACTGTGCCTTTTGGAATCTGTATTGCTTGCATTTGAGGACACACACTTTTATTTGTGGTGGGGGAAACCCACCTTGTTTTTCTTATTTTTGATAGTTGTGCTTTGTGTATATATTTGGGTTGTTCTATTTTTAAATTGTGTCAATACTTCTTTTCGTGAATGTTTGAGCTTATGACTCCTTTTATTTTAAAGTGTAAAACGATTTTGACCCTTCCGAAAAATTATTATTATTTTTTTAAAATTTCCGCCACCGCTTGTGTGGAAAGTGGCTGTTCTCGTACAAATTTAAGTCTCGGTTTCGATCAATATCGATGACTTGAATAGTGCTCTCAATTGACGAACATGAATGGGCGGCTACGATGAAGCCAAATTAAGTTGCATAAATAATATGTGAACTCTTTGCATCTCGTTGTGATTAGCCATTTATCGATTTGATTCTCTTGTAATGACCATTGCACACTAGCGAAAGTGTGTAGTCTTGTTTGCTTTAAGTGTCGATGCCTTTTGTGATTAGCTTGCTTTGAACCATGCATGAATAAACCTAGAATTTACCCTGTTAGTCTGGTTGATTTAGAAAGGTGTCCTCTTGATATGATCTTACGCAATTTTAAGGAGTGTGAGCCAAACTGGACATATACCTCTTTTGTGGCCTACCCGTGAGCGTGCGAAACTCTTTTGAACACCCTTTGAGCCTTACCTTTCTTTGGAAGAACCTTGATGAACCTTAGACCTTATTTGACCCGCTACCTATAATCCTCTGAATTTGTGGTTTAGTGAATAGCCAACTTAGGCTTTGGGGTGTGGTGAAAAGGAAAATGAGAAGTCAAGAAGTGCAAGAAAAGTCCCCCCATAACCGATGGTGTTGCAGAACAAAGGAAACCCTTCAATCCTAAAAAAAAAAACCTGTGGAATAAATACAAAAAAATTGGGTTTCCAAACAATCCATGGAGAATGAATAAAAGGTGACTTAGAAGCACTAGAAAAAGAATTGATAAAGGAAAAAAGGGAATGCCTTGAGAACACCACACCTCATGAGGATGAAAAAGTCATTGAGCCTAAATGACCATACATTTTCACTCAGCCCCATTACAAGCCTTAGAAAGACCTTTTTGATGTTGAGTAAGCCGAATCGAAAGTCAATTGGAAAATAAGGGCAAACCTATGGGTGAAAGGATGCATTTTGTTCCTCTTTTTAAGTGTGAGCGTTGCATCTGATTCCTGATGTTGAATTAATGAACCTTTGTGTGTGAATATGGAATCATTCTTCCTGTGAGGGCATTTAGATACTTTTTGTTGAGCTTGAACTTGCACAAGTAGCAAGTATTGCGAGCATGAGAAACTTTGGTAATGGTGTATCACAACCTGAATTTTTGAGTACACAATTGATCCTTGCATAAGTAAATTGAGTCTTGTTGTGTGCATTCATGATTGGGTTTTGTGTAGCACTATTTGAGACACCCTTTTTGAACGGCTGAACTTGAGTTTGCTTGAGGACAAGCAAAAGTTTAAGCTAGGGGTGTTGATGAGTCCATAAATTGGACTCATTTAGGGCTTTATTTTGATACAAATAGTTTCCTCAAATGCTTATTTTGTCCCAATATCTGATGAAAACTCTTAAGTTTTAGGTATTTGAAGTTTTGGTGGAAGTATGGACACTTAGGTGCAAAAAGGAACAAAAAAGGCTGAAAAGAATGAAGAAGCTGAAGCCTGAGCATCGCCAAGCACACTTGGCGATTCGCCGAAGGGATTCACTCCACCCTTTGATCTAGTGCGCGAAGCCCTGAAGAAGAAGGATCAAAAGGCGATGAAAGAGTAGTCGGCGCTTCGCCGAATATTTCCGCGAAGTGGGTCTTCTCCATTCTTCTTCCTTTGATTAAATCAAGGTTTAATTTCTTATACCCATTTTATTTTAGTATCACTTTAGGTGTATTTTGTTATTTCTTGATATGTGGCTAAAAACTCCCATTCTTGGGGTGTGATTTAGCAAATATGTGTTGATATTGTTGTTGGGTCTTGCTTGCTGATAGGTTAGATGTATTTTAATGGTGATTTCACCTAGTGGTTGTGGTTTAATTTAATGGGTTTGTAGTTGCAAATACAAAACCACCCATGTGTTTTTGGCTTGCTCGAGAGGGAGGTCGCGAAACCAAGACCACTAGACTGATGGCCTAAGGAGTGGGTCGACATGAGGTTCCGCCCGAGAGGGTGAACCCTAGTCCAATATCCTAACAGTCAGCTGGAGAGCGTGAGTGGGGTAAGACGTAGGCTGGTCTTCATGCGGCAAGTGGGTGTCCGAGAGGAACCCATTTGAAACGGGGTAAGTTGCCCGAGAGGGAACTTTTTACCATCTAAAGCTTAGCCTAGTCACTATTATCTTGTAAATTTCCTATCAAAAGCATGTACCCAACGATTTATCTCAACTTGTATTGCGGTCACACCCCAAGTACTTTCCCCTAAACTTGATTTTCTTGTTAATTTTTCTGTTATTACTACTTGTGACAAAACCCCCCAATTGATATTTGACACTTTTGTGGCACCCCCTTTAATATACAATGTTTTTGTTCGTTAATGTCTTTAGGTACAATTAATTAGAACTAAATTTTATTTTTCTATTAATTCTCAAAACCACTCCTTTGGGACACGACCCCAACCTTTAGTTGGGTTACTATTTTATCGACGATCGTAGATACTCGTACCGTAGGTTAGTGTCGTTGGTTATGATAAGCATCAATTTCCAAAGAGATTTAAAATGTTTTCACATTTAAATAAGAACGGAAACTAAGATTTCCAAAGAGCCTTCAGACAAGTTTTAAAAAAAGAGTAATAGCTTTCTAAATGAAACAAGAAGGGAAACTGAGATTTTCAAGATAGCCTTTGAGCTAAGTTTTTGAGCACTAATCTCAAATCACAGAAGAAGTATGTTTTTAAACATAATAGCTAGTGTATTTTTGGAGTATTATTGTGCACCGAATTAGGGGCGAGCATGAGTTCAGATAACTCACGTCTCTATAAAACCATGTAGCCACCATGGGTAGAAAAGGGTCATACTATTTAGATGAACCCTTTTCACAATGGACTAGTGGATCCACTTAGTAGTTCATGTCCTATACCTCTTGCCGGGTATAGAATGCGCTAGTAGCGTGAGGTAGATCGTTGTATCATCACTATAGCTCTTATGTGATGGTTGTCGGCTAGAGAAACTTCTACAGAAGTTATTGTATTTTTATTTACATCAGTTTATTGTATTTTTACAGATATTTCAGAGTTATGTTGTATCCCTGTATATACACAGAGTTGACATAATGTTTTTAAAGATCTTTTCTTTATATTGCACTTGTTTTAAACTACTTTATATTGAAATGAGTTCAGTTAAGTATTCATAACTTGAAAAGATCCAAGGTAAGTGTTCTTTCAGATTCCCTTTCTAGCCTATGTTGTTTTAGCGTTCCAACTCGCATACTCATACATTCAATGTACTAATGCTAGTTGGCCTGCATCGTCTTATGATGCAGACACAGGTAACAAGGATGGGCATCCCAGCACACTGTTGATCCAGTGAGCAGTTTAGAGTCAGTCGGTGAGCCTCTTTGCATTTCAGAGGATCTATTTTCATTGCTTTCTAGTTAGTTCATTAGGATTTTATGGGGTTTATCCCAACATCCATCTCAGTTGTTTTAGAGGCTTCATAGACGGTCAGATGTTAGTCCTGTGAGTCTTTTCAGTTTCATTTCTTATTGTTAAGACTTGGGTTGCCACTTTTGGCCAAGTTGATTGTTTAAATCTTTAAAACATTCTCAGTTATTTTATTATTCAGTTCAGTTAAGTTCTTTGATCATTATAGATATGAATATTGTCTTCGGTTGAGTTAAGTAAGCCAACCAAGGGTTCGCTTGGGGCCAACAATGGTCTTCGAGTGCCAATCCCTCCTAGGGTGTAGGCTCAGGGCTCACAAACTTGGTATCAGAGCACAAAGTTCAAGAGTCTTAGGGTGTGTATGAAGCCGTGTCTGTAGAGTCCTAGTTACCAGTGTGAAGCGCGCCACATCTATAATTAGGAGGCTGCAACGTTTAGGAAAAATTTCTTATTTCTTTCACACTCATTTCGTGCATTACAGTTTATCTCTAAAATTTTTCCCTCTAATTCATGCTTGTACGTGTTTTCAGATAGTCATGCCTCCACGAACAGTGTCAGAGGTCGCCCCGCTAGGCGAAATGCTGAGGAACAAGAGTTACCCAATGCACCTGAAATGCAACCGCAAGGAGAAGTTACTAATGTTGAGTTCAGAGAGGCTATAAAGATGCTCAGTCAAGTTGTGACCAACCAAGCTAGGTAGCAGAGAGAAGCTCGACAAGAAGAGGCTAGCACTTCAAGGATTCGTGAGTTCTTGAGGATGAACCCTCCAAGTTTCACTAGTTCGAGCAATGCAGAGGATCCAGAGAATTTCTTTGAGGAACTAAAAAAGGTGTTCGATGTGATGCATGTTACTGATACTGTGAGAGTAGAGCTAGCTATATATCAGATGAAAAATGTTGCTAGGACTTGGTTTGACCAGTGGAAGGGGGGTAGAGCTGAGGACGCACCACCTGCGAGTTAGGCATGTTTTGAATAGGCTTTTTTGGGGAGTTTCTTTCCCCAAGAACTAAAGGAGGCTAAGGTACGTGAGTTCCTTACACTTAAGCAGGATTCTCTAAGTGTTCATGGATATGGATTGAAGTTCACCCAACTATCCCGATATGCTCCGGAAATGGTTAAGGACATGAGGAGTAGGATGATCTTGTTTGTTGTTGGATTGGGCCGTCTATCAAGAAAAGAGGGCCGGACAACAATGCTTATTGGAGATATTGACATTTCGAGGTTGATGGTCTATGTGCAACAACTAGAGGAAGAGAAGCTGAGGGATAGAGAGGAATTCAAGAATAAGAGGGCTAAAACTGGTAATGAGTCTGGGCAGCAGAACAGTAATGTCAACCGGTCATCATTCCAACAGAAATAGAAGGGACTTGCTCCATCATCTGCTAGTGCACCTGCACCTAAGAACAAAGGTGAGTACAATAATCAGAAATTCAGAGCTACACCTGCTAATTCCCAAGGTAGTGTGGCGCAAAGGGGTAGGAAGCCTCCTGCCTGCGCCAAGTGTGGGAGGAACCACTCAGGTATTTGTCGTGAGGGCTCCACTGGTTGTTTAAAGTGTGGTCAGACTGGGCATTTTATGCGAGAGTGTCCAAAGAACAAGAAGGGAAGTGGTAATGGGGGTAATAGAGCCCAGTCTTCTTCAGTTGCTCTACCAGACAGAACTGCACCTAGAGGGGCTACTTTCGGTACTGTCGGAGGAGCAACAACTTATATGCTATCAACATTCGCCAAGAGCAAAAGGATTCACCAGCTGTTGTCACTGGTATGATTCAAGTCGTTGACTTTACTGTTTATGCCTTGCTAGATCCAGGAGTGAGTTTATCTTTTGTAACTCCATATGTTTCTATGAACTTTGATATTATTTCTGAGCAACTTAGGGATCCATTCAGTGTCTCTAGGCCTATTGGTGAGTCTATTCTAGCAGAGAGAGTCTATCGTGATTCTCCCATTTCCGTCATTCATAAAAGTACAATGGCTGATTTAATTGAGTTAGACATGGTAGATTTTAATGTCATTCTTGGTATGGATTGGCTTCATGCCTGTTATGCCTCACCTGATTGTAAAACTCGAGTAGTCAAGTTTCAGTTTCCAGATGAGCTAGTCCTAGAGTGTTAAAGCAGTTCAGCAGTGCCTAAGGGTCTTTTCATTTCGTACCTTAAGGCAAGGTAGTTAGTTTCTAAGAGGTGTGTCTATCACTTAGTCCGAGTTAATGACTCAAGTGTTGAGGTACCTCCTATTTAGTCAGTTCCAGTAGAAAAAGAGTTCCCAGAAGTATTTCCTGATGATCTTCCCAGAGTTCCTCCTGAAAGAGAGGTAGACTTTGGTATAGATCTTCTTCCAGATGCTCGTCCTATATCTATTCTGCCATACAGAATGGCACCAACCAAGTTGAAAGAGTAGTTAAAGGGTCTTTTAGATAAGGGCTTTATTCGACCAATTATCTCACCTTGGGGAGCTCCGGTCTTATTTGTGAGAAAAACGATGGTTCCCTTAAGATGTGTGTAGATTACCGTCAGTTGAACTAGGTCACGATCAAGAATATGTATCCTCTTCCGAGAGTTGATGATCTTTTCGATCAGCTTCAGGGTGCTTCATGTTTCTAAAAAATTGACCTCAGATCAGGCTATCATCAATTAAGAGTAAGGGAATGTGATATTCCAAAGATAGCTTTTAGAACCAGATATGGTCATTATAAGGTATTGGTCATGTCCTTTGGTTTGACCAATGCTCCAGCAACGTTCATGGATCTTATGAATATAGTCTTCAAACCTTATTTAGATATGTTTGTTATCGTCTTCATTGATTACATACTAATCTATTCAAGGAATGAAGAAGATCATGCTAGGCATCTCAGAATAGTTCTCCAGACTTTGAAAGATAAGGAGTTGTATGCCAAGTTCTCTAAGTGTGAGTTTTGGCTTGAGTCTGTGGCATTCTTAGGCCATATTATGTCTGGCGAAGGAATTAAAGTTGATACTTAGAAAATTGAGGGAGTGCAGAATTGGCCTAGACCCACATCTCCAACTGATATTAGAAGTTTCTTGGGTTTAGCTGGCTATTATAGAGGGTTTGTAGAGGGGTTCTCGTCTATTTCGTCTCTTTTGACCAAGTTGACTTAGAAGACAGTAAAATTTCAATGGTCTGAAGCTTGTGAGAAAAGCTTTCAGGAATTGAAAAAGAGGTTGACTACTACCCCAGTTTTGACCTTACCAGAAGGTACTCAAGGTTTTGGGCTGTATAGTGATGCATCTAGAGTTGGTTTTGGTTGTCTATTAATGCAGAATGGCAAAGTTATAACTTATGCCTCCAGACAGTTGAACGTTGATGAGAAGAACTACCCAACCCATGGCTTAGAATTGGTTGCTGTAGGATTTGCTTTGAAGATATGGCATCACTATTTGTATGGTATGCATGTGGATGTGGTCACCGATAACAAGAGTCTTCAGTATGTGTTTACTCAGAAAGAGCTAAATTCAGACAAAGGAAGTGGTTAGAGTTACTGAAGGATTAGGACATGAGTATTCTTTATCACCCAGGTAAGGCTAATGTTATAGCTGATTCCTTAAGCAGGTTGTCTATAGGTAGTACCGCCCATGTTGAGGAAGAAAAGAGAGAGTTAGCAAAAGATGTGCATAGACTCGCACGCTTAGGAGTCCGTCTAATGGATTCCACAGAAGGAGGAATAGTGGTGATGAATGGGGCTGAATCTTCGTTAGTGTCAGAAGTGAAAGAAAATCAAGACCAAGATCCCATTTTGCTTGAATTGAAGGCAAATGTTCATAAGCAAAAAGTATTAGCTTTTGAACAAGGGGGAGATGGTGTATTGAGGATCAATGTAGATTGTGTGTACCTATGGTGGATGGACTCCAAGAGAGGATTATGGAGGAAGCTCATAGCTCCAAATATTCCATTCATCCGGGTTCCACAAAGATGTATCGTGACTTGAGAGAAGTTTATTGGTGGAAAAGCATGAAGAAGGGCATTGCAGAATTTGTCGCTAAGTGTCCAAATTGCCAACAAGTTAAAGTGGAGCACCAAAGGCCCGGTGATTTTGCTCTGAATATAGAACTTCTAGAATTGAAGTAGGAGATGATCAATATGGATTTCATCACATGTTTACCAAGGTCCGAAGACAACATGATTCTATTTGGGTGATTGTCGATGGAATGACAAAATCAGCCCAGTTTTTACCAGTAAAGACTACCTATTCAGCAGAGGATTATGCTAAGCTATATATTCAAGAAGTGGTAAAACTTCATGGAGTTCCGATCTCTATTATTTCAGACAGAGGTGCGCAATTTACTGCACAGTTTTGGAAGTCATTCCAGAAAGGCTTGGGTTCAAAGGTGAACTTAGGTACTGCTTTTCATCCTCAGGATGATAGGCAAGCAGAGCGTACCATTCAGACCTTAGATGGTATGTTGAGGGTGTGCGTGATTGATTTCAAAGGCATCTGGGATGATCACCTACCTCTCATTGAGTTTGCCTACAACAATAGTTACCACTCTAGCATCCAAATGACCCCTTCTGATGCTCTTTATGGGAGAAGGTGCAGATCTCCTATTGGGTGGTTTGAAGTTGGTAAATTAGGGTTTACTGGGCCATATTTGGTTCATCAAGCTATGGAGAAGGTAAAAGTGATTCAAGAGAGGTTGAAAATAGAGCAGAGTCGTCAGAAATCCTACACTGATATTAGGAGAAGGGATTTAGAGTTTGAAGTAGATAATTGGGTATATCTTAAAGTTTCACCCATGAAGGGTGTTATGAGGTTTGGTAAGAATGGGAAAAACTTAGTCCCCGGTATATTGGAACTTATCAAATATCCAAAAGGATTGGCAATGTAGCTTATGAGTTGGAGCTAACACAAGAGTTAGCCGTAGTTCATCCGGTGTTCCACATCTCTATGTTGAATAAATGCATGGGCGATCCTTCATTGATCATACCAACTGAAAGTATTGAGATCAAGGATAGCTTATCCTATGAGGAGATTCCTGTTCAGATCTTAGACCGCGAAGTTCGCAAGTTGAGGACAAAAGAGGTTGCGTCAATCAAAGTCCTTTGGAGGAACCAATTTGTTAAGGAAGCTACTTGGGAAGCTGAAGAGGATATGAAGAAAAGATATCCACATCTCTTTGAATTCGGAGAAAATGCAGACCAAGGTACTAATTCTCTTCTTAGTACCCTTTAAATTATGAGTGAGCATGTTATTTCCTTGTATTTGCTTGTTGGGTGTTAGAACTTGATATTACACCCTGAGCATGGTAAGAATAATCTCATTCGAGGACGAATGTTCCCAAGGGGGAGATATTATAACATCTCACAATTTGAAATAACTAGGAAGAAGCTAATAATGGGAAATAGTCATTTTTGGAAAGAATGAAAATCTGGATATTTGTTTAAGTTAAGAAAAAATGAGTTTTTGTCAACCTCAAATGGCCATAAATCCTAGATCAGGATGAGTTAGATGTACTTAGAGACATGGTTGGAAACATTTTGGAATGATCTTTCCAACGCCGCCGAGTTTGCGCGATTTCGCATTCGTATGAGTAAGCTATGCATTTTGGAAGTTGGGCTGTTGGATTAAGGAAAGTCTAATCCAGATTTTTGAAGGGTTATTTAGGATTTTCCTTACCTAATTATTCTAATTCGTTTTTAGGAGATTAATTGGGATAAAAACAAATTTTGGTCAATTTAGGAAAGTTAGAGTTCACGCTATGGCTTAGAGAAAAGAGAAAAGAGGAGAAAGGAGAAGAGGAAGCAAGATTCGTCGATTTCGTCAAGGATAGCTTGTGGATTTCGTCGGGGGTGATACCTAATAAGGTATGTGAGATCACATAGCATTGGGTTAGTTCACCCATGTGCCAGTTATGATTCAATTCAGTGAAATATGTGTGATTTGAAAGTAAATCCTTTGAGTTCTTGATGAAATTCGTTTGAATTCTTGTGGGTTGTTTTGTTGAAGTTTCTTACGATTTGATTCATGTTTCCGGGTGTAATTTCGGTTTGAATCTATTATATATTGAGGGTATAAATGATCCTAAGTGTTTATGGAAAGAACCATTCGAGTTTAAAAGGTTTAGAATTGAAAAACAGAGAAGAAAAGTCGTCAAACACTTGGGGAAGGGGGTGGGGCGTCGCGCTAACCAGCGTGCCCCAAAGCAGTCCCTGATTGTGGGGCTCTGGATGTGACACGCCAGCTAGAGCGCCCCAAAGCAGTCCCTGAATGTGGGGCTCTGGGGTGATACGTCAGCCAGAGCTCCCCTGCTTGGTCTCTGAATGTTGAGGGTTGGCGCTCCGCGCCTCTTAGAGTGCCATGGATGCCAATTCTCCCCACTCGTTCCCCACCTTTTCGTATTTGTTCCTTAGCAATGTACCTATAATTTATAGTTTATTCCAACACTCTAAGGTACACCTAAACATCATGAAATCATCCGTAAACATGAGATCATGAACCTTGAATCCATAATCCAATTCAAGGAAAGTTAGGATCAAAGTCAAGAGAAGTTCTTAGAGTTTTCCAAAAGTCTTTCCCAAATGTTTTAACTTTGTTCTAAGACTTAAATTTCAAGTTAAGCAAAGAGTACAGAGTTGAAGTTCATATCTTCAAAAGTATATGGGGACTAAGTATTCCCAAAGAGATTTAAAATGTTTTCACATTTAAATAAGAACGGAAACTGAGATTTCCAAAGAGCCTTTGGGCTAGTTTTTAGAAAAGAGTAATAGCTTTCTAAATGAAGAAAGAAGGGAAAATGTGATTTCCAAGATAACCTTTGAGCTATGTTTTTGAGCACTAATCCCAAATCACAGAAGAAGTATGTTTTTAAACATAAGAGCTAGTATACTTTGGCAGTAGTATTGAGCACCGAATTGGGGGAGACCATGAGTTCAGATAACTCACGTCTCCATAAAACCATGTAGCCACCATGGGTAGAAAAAGGTCATACTTTTTAGATGAATCCTTTTCACAATAGACTAGTGGATCCATTAGGCAGTTCAGGTCCTATACCTCTGCCGGGTATAGGATGCACTGGCAGCGTGAGGTAGATCGCTGTATCATCACTATAGCTCTTATGTGATGGTTGTCGGTTAGAGAAACTCCCATAGAAGTTATTGTATTTTTATATACATCAGTTTATTATATTTTTACATACATTTCAGAGTTAAGTTGTATCCTTGTATATACAAAAAGTTGACATCATATTTTTAAACAGCTTTTCTTTATATTGCATTTGTTTTAAACTGCTTTATATTGAAATGGGTTCAATTAAGTATTCATGAGTTGACAAGAGTCAAGGTAAGTGTTCTTCCAGATTCCCTTTCAAGCCTATGTTGTTTTAGCATTCCAACTCGCACACTCGTACATTCAATGTACTGATGCCAATTGGCCTGCATCATCTTATGATACAGACACAGGTAACTAGGATCAACATCCCAGCGCACCATTGATCCAGTGAGCAGTTCAGAGTCACTCAGTGAGCCTTTTTGCATTCCGGAGGATCTATTTTCATTGCTTTCTAGTTAGTTCATTAGGATGTTGTGAGGTTTGTCCCAACATCCATCTCAGTTGTTTTAGAGGATTCATAGACAGTCAGATGTTACTCCTGTGAGTCTTTTCATTTTCATTTCATATTGTTAAGACATGGGTTTCCACTTTTGGCAAAGTTGAATGTTTAAATCTTTAAAACATTCTCAGTTATTTTATTATTCAGTTCAGTTAAGTTCTTTGATCATTATAGATATGAATATTGTCTTCCGCTGAGTTAAGTAAGCCAGGCGAAGGGTTTGCTTGAGGCTAGCAATGGTCTTCGAGTGCCAGTCCCGCCCAGTGTGTAGGCTCGGGGTGTGACATGTAGAGATGACACGAGGGTTGATGAAATTGTCATTGCAGGTAGATTTGTAGTTATTTTATATATGAATCAAAATATAATAATGACTCTAACTAACACTTTTCTTATATAGTTTTCTTAATAATACTTTTGGTTTTCAGATATATGTTCACCTAAATAAAACTATTCTTAAATTTATGTTGCATGCAGGGCTGGTGGATGAGGTGCGGCAAATTTTCATTCCAGATGCAGATTACACCAAGGTAATCCGACAGTCTATTGGTGTCCCTGAAATGGCCAGATATTTAAGGGACAAAAATAATATAGACGGAGATGATGAATCAAAAAAGATGATTCTTCAAGCTTCAATTTCAATTATCAAGCGTAATACTAGTATATTAATTTGTAACCAACTTGAAAAGATTCAATGATTAATAAATGAGAAAATGTGGTCGGTGCATCATATTATGGCTACTGACATTTTCAAAGAAGATAGAAAATAAGTTGTTGACGAAGCATGGAGGAATACTGTTTTGCAACCAGGCCTAGATATTGTGAAAAGATTTCTTAAAAATGATGATCACAATATTATTATTGAGTGTACATAAACTATCATTATCTCTATCTTTTGTTATTTTGTCTCTTGGTCCTTTAATTTTTGACCTATTTTGTACAGTTTGTATTGAACTACAGATATATTTACTACTATTCTTGTCTGTAAAAACGTTGTTATTTATAGATCAAATATTTAAGCTTTATAAAAATATTTATTTTAAGGTCCGATCCAACCCGAAGTCCCAAGTCCAAGTCTTTGATATTTAATATATATTAATATAAATACGTACTTACACAATTACATGAGATCATTCTTAATGTCAAGGTAATATAGTGAAAAATTAAATGACTATAAATGTTTGGGAATATTCTAACCTTAAAGAATTTGAAAGAATAAAATTCTTAACTCCAAATTTAAAATTGTTACATAGACAAAGAAGACAAAATAATAAATTTGCAATCTATCGGTAAGGATCATTTAAGGAAATATATTATACCTAATTCAATCATGATGATGGAAGCTTCATTCAATAAAACATTTATCTATTATTACATGCTGCACAAGGAAATATAGATAATTGTAATTGAAATAGTTATCGATAATTGTTCCTTCCCTTCTAATTAAATTAGACTTAGAACTTATGACGTGTTGTTAAATAGTGTATGAAGTGACACATTATCACTTGAATGTATTCCTTTAGAAATATTATTGAGTTCTTTTTACAATCCTTTTGAAATCCATATTTCCGTCAATCTTCTATGTCATATCATAACAATGTGCATCTAGAAAATTTATCCTAAAATTATTTAAGCCTAATCTGTAAAATCTCCCAAATTAAAATAACTATAAAGAAGCTAATAATTGAAAATAGTCATTTTTGGAAAGAATGAAAATCTGGAAATTTTGTTAAGTTAGAATAAGTTGAGTTTTGGCCGACTTCAAATGGCCATAACTTCTAGCTCAGGATGATTTAGAGGTACTTCCAGATATGGTAGGAAAGATCTTGGAATGATCTTTCCAACGCCACTGAGTTTGCACGATTCTAAGTTCGTATGAGTGAGTTACCCCTTTGGAAGTTGGGCTGTTGGAATAAGAAAAGTCCAATTTGGATTTTGAAAGGGTAGTTTGGTCTTTTCCTTGCCCAAGTATTTTATTTCGTTTTTGGTAATTAATTTAGGGTCTAATTAGAATTATATCAGTTTATGATTTTACCAAAATACTCTAGGGCTTGGAGAAAGGAGAAAAGAAGAGGAGAAAGGAGAAGAGAAGCAAGATTCGTCATTATCGTCGAGTTTAGCTTGTGGATTTCATCGGGGGTGATCCCTACAAGGTATGTGAGTTCACACAACGTTGGGTTCGTTCACCCACATGCCAAACATGTTAAATTCAGCGTGAATTTGTCCTAAAAATTGAAAGCTTGTATGTTCTTGATGTGTGTTCTTGAATTTGGGATGATATTGATGAATTCTTGAGAGTTTAAGGTCAATTTTGGAGTTGTTTTGAGTTGGGTTCTTATGTACGTTTAATGGGTATCTGAATCTAAAGAGGATTTGAGAAGAAGAATCGAATTTAGGCGAATTGGGGCTGGAAAACGAAGAAAAAAAATTAGTCAGGAAAATCTGGGCACTGGCTCTGCGTCACAGACCTGCTCCCTAGATTTGGAAAAAATTCCTTCGCGGAGCAGAGCGGTAACGGACTGTTCTGCCTCAAAATTGATTTCACGACCAAAAATTTAAATACATATCCGCGTCGCGGACCAGCTTTCAGACAGTGATTTCTTGATATTTTCTCATGTTTAGCTATCTAAAAACACTCCTAAACATCATGAGAACTTTCCTATCACAAGTCACAATCTTTGAATCCATAATTCAATTTAAGGAAAGTTAAGAGTCAAGTCTATGAGATAAGAAGCAAGCCAAGAGAAGTTCTTAGACTCTTCCAAAAGTCTTTTCCAAATGTTTTAACTTCGTATTAAGACTTAAAGTTCAAGCTGAGTAAAGATTAAAGAGTAAAGTTTGAAGTTCATCTCTTAAAAAATATATGGGCACTATGTACTCCCAAAGGGTTTAAAATGTTTTCATATTTCAACAAGAAAGGAAACCTCGGTTTCAAAAGAGCCTTCGGGCTAGTTTTCAAAAAAGAGCAATCGCTTTTTAAATGAAGCAAGAGGGGAAACTTTGATTTCCAAGATAGCCTTTGAGCTAAGTTTTTGAGCACTAATCTCAAATCATAGAAAGAAATATGTTTTTTAAACATAAGAGCTAATATTATATTTTTGGGAGTAGTATTGAGCACCAATATGGGGGAGAGTTCAGAAAACTCACAGCCCCCATAAACCATGTAGCCATAATGGCTAGAAAAGGGTCATACTTTTTAGATGATTCCTTTAGTGCTTTTTAGCATAGACTAGTGGATCCACTTAGTAGTTCAAGTTCTATAACCTCGGCAAGGTATAGGACGGCCCTGGTAGCTTGAGGCAAAATGATGTATCATTACAATAGTTCTTACGTGATGGTTGTCGGTTAGAGAAACTCCCACAGAAGTAATTGTATTCTTATATACACAGTAATTTGTATTTTTACATACATTTTAGAGTTTTAGTGTATCTTTGCATACACACAGAGTTGACATCATAATTTAAATATCTTTTCTTTATATTGCACTTGTTTTAAACTGCTTTATATTGAAATGAGTTCAGTTATTGTAACATCTCGCAAATTGAAATAGCTAGGAAGAAGCTAAGAACTGGAAAGAGTCATTTTTGGAAAGAATGAAAAATCTGGAAAATTGTTTAAATTAGGAAAAGTGAGTCTTTGGTCACCTTCAAAGGACCATAACTCCTATCTCAGGATCACTTAGGTGTAGATCCAGATATGGTTGGAAAGCTCTTGGAATGCGTATGAGTAAGTTATGCCCTTTGGAAGTAGGGCTACTGGATTAAGGAAATGTCTAATCTAGATTTTTTAAGGGTATTTTAGTCTTTTCATGGCCCTATTACTTTTATCCATTTTTAGGAGTTTAATATGGGTCAAATAAGATTTTAGTCTGTTTTAGAATTTAGAATTTCACGCTAGGACTAAGTAGAAGAGAAAAGAAGAAGGAGAAAGGGCAAGACTCATCAAGATCGATAAAGATAGTTCGGAATTTTCGTTTCGTGTCGTGGAGCCGTCACAGAGTCTTCTCCCTCAAAAGTTGCTTTTGAAACTAAATTTTAAAAGCTTCTCCGCATTTCGGACCCACCCTCAAATATTAATTTTTGGTATTTTCTCAGGTTTAGCTATCTAAAATCATTCCTAAAAATCATGAGATCTTTCCAATCACAAATCACAATCCTTGAATCCATAATTCAATTCAAGAACCAGTTAAGAGTCAAGTGAAGAGCAGTTAAGATCAAAGTCAAGAGTCAAGTTAAGGGAAGTCCTTCAAAGTTTTAAAAATTCTTTTATAAATGTTTTAACTTTGTTTTAGGACTTAAAGTTTAAATTGAGTAAAGAGTAAAGTTTGAAGCTCATTTCTTCAAAAGTATATGGAGACTATGTATTCCCAATCGGTTTAAAATGTTTTCACATTTAAACAAGAAAGAAAACCTCAATTTCCAAAGGGCCTTCGGGGTAGTTTTCAGAAAAGAGAAATCCCTTTCTAAATGAAGCAAGAAGGGAAACTTTGATTTCCAAGATAGCCTTTGAGCTATTTTTTTTAACGCTAATCTCAAATCATAGAGGAAGTATGTTTTCAAACATAATGAGCTAGTATCATATTTTGCGAGTAGTAATGAGCACCGATATGGGGGAGCGTTCAGAGAACCCACAACCCCCATAAACCATGTAGCCATCATGGGTAGAAAAGGGTCATACTTTTTAGATGAATCTTTTTTGCATAGACTAGTGGATCTACTTAGTAGTTCCGGCCTTATACCTGTGGTGAGGTATAGGATGCGCTAGCAGCGTGAGAAAGATCTTTGTATCGTCACTATAGCTCTTACGTGATGGTTGTGAGTTAGAGAAACTCCACAGAAGTTATTTGTATTCTTATATAGACAGTTGTTTGTATTTTTACATACATTTCAGAGTTTTAGTGTATCTTTGCATACGCCCAGAGTTGATATCATTTTTTAAACAACTTTTCTTATATTGCACTTGTTTTAAAACTGCTTTATATTGAAATGAGTTCAGTTATGTTGAGTTGAGTTAAGCTAGGTAAGTTCTTCAGTTTCCTTTCAGTTTCTTTTCAAGTTTAAGTTGTGTTTAACATTCCAACTCGCATACTCGTCCTTTCAATGTACTGATGCCAGTTGACCAGCATCTTATTATGATGCATACACAGGTAACTAGGATCGACATCTAGTGCATCGTCCATCCAGTGAGCGGTTCAGAGTCTATTGGTGAACTTCTTTGTATTCCAGAGGACTCCTCTTCATTGATTTCAGTTTTAGTATTAGTTCATTCGGATGTCTTGGGCCTGTCCCAATATCTATCTCAGTTATTTAGAGGCTTCATAGACAGACATATAGTCAGTTAGTTAATTCAGTAGTCTTTACTTTTCCATTCATATGTTAAAGACTTGAGTTTGCCTTAATGGCTAGTTGAATGTTCCTTTATAACATTCTAGTTACTTCATAAATGTGTATGTGATTAGTTAAGTCTTCCGCTAAGTTTGTAAGCACGACCAAGGGTTCACTAGAGGCTAACAATGGTCTTCGAGTGCCAGCCACGTCCATGATGTAGGCTCGGGGCATGACAACCTTGTTACTAGAGCACAGAGTTCAAGAGTCCTAGGGAGTCGATGAAGCCGTGTTTGTAGAGTCCTAGTTATCGATGTGAAACGCGCCACATCTATAATTAGGAGGCTGCAACATTTAGGAAAATCTCTCACTTCTTTCACACTCGTTTCGTGCGTTAGAGTTGATCTCTAAAAAGTTCCTTCCAATTCGTGCTTGCACGTGTTTTTAGATAATTACGCCACCACGAAGAGAAGTCAGAGGTCGTCCAACTAGGAGAAATGTTGAGGAACAAGAGTTACCAAATGCACCTGAAGTGCAACTTTAAGGGGAGGTCACTAATGTTGAGTTCCGAGAAGCAATTAGGACGCTGATTCAAGCTGTGACTAACCAGGTTGGGCAACTAAGAGGAGATTGACAAGGAGAGGCAAAAACTTCAGAGATTTGTGAGTTCTTGAGGATGAATCCTCCAACTTTTACTGGTTGAAGTACTTCTGAGGATCTGGAGGCCTTTGTTGATGAACTGACAAAGGTGTTTGATATGATGAATGCTTCTGATACTGAGAGAGTTGAGCTAGCTACATATCAACTAAAGAATGTCTCTAGGACTTGGTTTGACTGGTGGAAAGGAGGTAGAGCTGAAGATGCACCACTTGTGAGTTGGGCTAGTTTTGAGAAGGCTTTCTTGGGGCATTTTATTCCCCGAGAACTGAAAGAGGCCAAGGTACGTGAGTTCCTCACACTTAAGCAGGATTCTCTAAGCGTTCATGTATGGGTTGAAATTCACGCAATTGTCCCATTATGCTCCAGAAATGGTTGCAGACATGAAGAGTAGAGTGAGCTAGTTTGTTGCTGGGTTGGATCGTCTGTCGAATAAGAAAGGTAGGGCCACAATGCTGATAGGTGACATAGATATCTCAAGGTTGATGGTCTATGTGAAGCAGGTAGTGGAAGAGAGGCTGAGGGATAGAGATGAGTTTAAGAACAAAAAGGCTAAGATAGGGAATCAGTCCAGGCAGCAGAAGAGAAATGCTAATCGGTCATCCTTCCAACAGAAACAGAAGGGCCCTTCTCCATTATCTTCTAGTGCACCTGCACCTAAGAACAAAAGTGAGTAGAATTAATCAGAAATTCAGAGCTAAACCTGCTTATTCTAAGGGTAGCATGGCACAAGGGGGTAGTAAGACTCCTGCATGCGCCAAGTGTGGTAGGAACCATTTAGGTATTTGTCGTGAGCGCTTCAGTAGGTTTTTCAAGTGTGGTCAGAGTGGGCATTTCATGCGTGAGTGTCCAAAAAACACGCAGGGAAATGCTAATGGGGGCAATAGAGCCCAGTTTTCTTCAGTTGCTCCACCAGATAGAACTGCACCTAGAGGGGATACTTCCGGTACTGGCGGAGGAACAAACCGCTTATATGCTATCAACAGTTGCCAATAGTAAGATGATTTGCCAGATGTTGTCACTGGTATGATCCAAGTCTTTGACTTTACTGTTTATGCTTTGCTAGAACCAGGAGCGAGTTTATATTTTTAGCTCCTTATGTTGCTATAAATTTTGATGTTATTCCTGAGCAACTTAGTGAACCATTCAGTGTTTCTACACTTGCTGGTGAGTCTATTCTAGCAGAGAGAGTCTATCGTGATTGTCCCATTTCCGTCAATCGCAAGAGTACCATGGCTGATCTAGTTGAGTTTGACATGGTAGATTTTTATGTCATTCTTGGTATGGACTGGATTTATGCCTGTTATGCCTTAGTTGATTGTAGAACTCGAGTTGTCAAGTTTTAGTTTATAAATGAGCCAGTCTTAGAGTGGAAAAGCAGTTCAGCAGTGCCTAAGGGTCGTTTCATTTTACACCTTAAGGCAAGGAAGTTAGATTCTAAGGGGTGTGTCTATCACTTAGTCCAAGTTAATGACTCTAGTGTTGCGATACCTCCTATTCAATCAGTTTCAGTAGTAAGAGAGTTCCCATAAGTCTTTCCAGATGATCTTCCCGGAGTCCCTCCTGAGAGAGAGATAGACTTCAACATAGACCTTCTTCCAGATACTCGTCCTATATCTATTCCGCAATATAAAATAGTAACATCAGAGTTGAAAGAGCTTAAAGAGTAGTTGGAGGATCTATTAGATAAGGGCTGTATACGACCAAGTGTCTCACCTTGGAGAGCTCTGGTCTTGTTTGTGAAGAAGAAAGATGGCTCCCTTACGATGTGTATAGATTACCGCCAATTGAACAAGGTTACTATTAAGAACAAACATCCTCTTCTGAGAATTGATGATATTTTCGCTCAGCTTTAGGGTGCTTCTTTATTTTCGAAAATAGACCTCAAATTTGGCTACCATCAGTTGAAAGTAAGGGAATGTGATATTCCAAAGAAAACATTCAAGACCCGTTATGGTCACTATGAGTTTCTGGTCATGTCGTTCAGTTTGATCAATGCACCTGCAACGTTCATGGACCTTATGAATAGAGTCTTCAAACCTTATTTGGATATGTTTGTTATTGTCTTCATTGATGACATACTAATCTATTCAAGGAATAAAGAAGATCATGCTAGTCATCTTAGAATAGTTCTTCAGACTTTGAAAAGATAAGGAGTTATATGCTAAGTTCTCAAAATGTAAGTTTTGGCTTGAGTCTGTGGTGTTCTTGGGCCATATAATTTCCGGTGATGGAGTTAGAGTTGATACCCAAAAGATAGAGGCAGTGAAAAGTTGGCCTAGACCCACATCTCCAATAGATATTAGGAGTTTCTTGGGTTTGACTAGATATTATAGAAGGTTCATATAGGAGTTCTCGTCTATTTCGTCCCCTTTGACCAAATTGACTCAGAAAATAGTTAAGTTTCAATGGTTTGAAGCTTTCGAGAAAAGCTTTTAGGAATTGAAAAAAAGGTTAACTCATGCCACAGTATTGACCTTACTAGAAGGTACACAAGGTTTTATGGTGTATTGTGATGCATTTAGAGTTGGATTGGGTTGTGTGTTAATGCTGAATGACAAAGTTATACCTTATGCCTCCAGACAGTTGAAAGTTCATGAGAAGAACCACCCAACCCATGAATTAGAATTGGCTGCTGTAGTATTTGCTTTGAAAATATGGCTCCATTATATTTATGGTGTTCATGCGGATGTGTTCACCGAACACAAGAGCCTTCAGTCTATGTTCACTTAGAAGGAGCTCAATCTCAGACAGAGGAGGTGGTTAGAATTACTCAAGGATTATGCATGAGTATTCTTTACTACCCAGGTAAGGCTAATGTTGTTGTTGATGCTTTAAGCAGGTTGTCTATCGGTAATACTACCCATGTTGAGGAAGAAAAGAGAGAGTTAGCAAAAGATGTGCATAGACTTGCACGTCTGGGAGTAAGACTTCTAGATTCCACAAAAGGAGGAGTAGTGGTGATGAATGGGGCTGAATCATCATTAGTGTCAAAAGTAAAAGGCAAGCAAGACCAAGACCCTATTTTTCTTGAATTGAAGGCAAATGTTCATAAGCAAAAAGTATTAGCTTTTGAACAAGGGGGAGATGGCGTACTGAGATATCAAGGTAGATTGTGTCTACCAATGGTAGATGGACTCCAAGAGAGGATCATGGAGGAGGCTCATAGCTCCAGAAATTCCATTCATCCGGGTTCCACAAAGATGTATCGCGATTTGAAAGAGGTGTATTGGTGGAATAGTATGAAGATGGGCATTGCCGAATTTGTTTCTATGTGCCCAAATTGCCCACAAGTTAAAGTAGAGCACCAAAGGCCTGGTGGTTTGGCTTATAATATAGAACTTCCAGAATCGAAGTGGGAGATGATTAATATGGACTTCATCACAGGTTTACCAAGGTCTCGTAGGTAGCATGATTCTATTTGGGTGATTGTCGACAGAATGATAAAATCAGTCCACTTTTTGCCGGTTACAACTACCCATTCAACAGAGAAATATGCCAGGTTATATATTCAGCAGCTGGTAAAACTTCATGGAGTCCCAGTCTCCATTATTTTAGATAGTGGTGCACAATTTACTGCACAATTCTGGAAATCTTTTTAGAAGGGTTTGGGTTCAAAGGTAAACTTAAGTACTGTTTTTCATCCTCAGACAGATAGGCAAGCAGAACGCACTATTCAGACATTAGAAGATATGTTAAGGGCATGTGTGATTGATTTCAAAGGTAATTGGGATGATTAGCTACTCCTTACTGAATTTGCATACAATAATAATTGCCACTCTAGAATCTAGATGGCTCCATATGAAGCTCTTTATGGGAGAAGATGCAGATCTCCTATTGTATGGTTTGAAGATGGTGAAGCAGGGTTGATAGGACCAGATTTAGTCCATCAAGCTATGGAGAAGGTGAAAGTGAGTCAAGAGAGGTTGAAAACGACACAGAGTCGTCATAAATCCTACACTGCTGTCAGGAGAAGGGCATTACAGTTCGAAGTAGATGATTGGGTATATCCAAAAGTTTTACCCATGAAGGGTGTTATGAGGTTTGGTGAGAAGGGGAAACTTAGTCCCCAGTATATTGGACCATATCGAATATCCAAGAGGATTAGCAAAGTAGCTTAAGAGTTGGAGCTACCACAAGAGTTGGCCTTGGTTCATCCGGTGTTTCACATCTCCATGTTGAAGAAATGCATGGGCGATCCTTCATGGATTATCCCAAATGAAAATATTGGGATCAATGATAGCTTATCTTATGAGGAGATTCCTGTTCAGATTCTAGATCGCTAAGTTCGCAAGTTGAGAACAAAAGAGGTAGCATCAGTCAAAGTCCTTTGGAGGAATCAATTTATTGAGGAAGCTACTTGGGAAGCTGAATAGGACATAAAGAAGAGACATCCACATCTCTTCGAGTCCGGAGAAAATATAGACCAAGGTACTAATTCTCTTCTTACTACTTTTTAAATTATGAGTGAGCGTGTTGTTTGTTTGCATTTGCTTGTTGGGTGTTTGAACTTGATGTTACCACCCTTAGCATAGTAAGAGTAATCTCATTCGAGGAAAAATGTTTATAACGGGGATATATTGTAACATCTAGCAAATTGAAATAGCTAGGAAGAAGCTAAGAACTGGAAATAGTCATTTTTGGAAAGAATGAAAAATCTGGAAAATTGTTTAACTTAGGAAAAGTGAGTTTTTGGTCAACTTCAAATGACCATAAATCCTAGATAAAGATGATTTAGGTGTAGATCAGGATATGGTTGGAAATATCTTGGAATGATCTTTCCAACGCCGCCAATTTTGCGCGATTCCGAGTTCGTATGAGTAAGTTAAGCCTTTTGGAAGTAGGGCTTCTGGATTAAGGAAATGTCCAATCCGGATTTTTAAAGGGTATTTTAGTCTTTTCATGGCCCTATTATTTTAATCCATTTTTAGGAGTTTAATATGGGTCAAATAAGATTTTAGTCGGTTTTAGAATTTGGAATTTCATGCTAGGCTAAGGAGAAGAGAAAAGAAGAAGGAGAAAGGGCAAGATTCATCAAGATCGATAAAGATAGTTGGGAATTTTCGTTTCGCATCGCGGAGCCATCACTGAGTCTTCTGCCTCAAAATTCATTTTCGAAACTAAATTTTAAAAGATTCTCCGCATCGCGGACCCACCCTCAAATATTAATTTTCGGTCTTTTCTCATGTTTAGCTATCTAAACTCATTCCTAAACATCATGAGATCTTTCCAATCACAAATCACAATCCTTGAATCCATAATTCAATTCAAGGGCCAACTAAGAGTCAAGTCAAGAGCAGTTAAGATCAAAGTTAAGAGTCAAGTTAAGGGAAGTCCTTCAAAGTTTTCAAAAGTCTTTTATAAACGTTTTAACTTTGTTCTAAGACTTAAAGTTCAAGTTGAGTAAAAAGTAAAGTTTGAAGTCCATTTCTTCAAAAGTATATGGGGACTATGTATTCCCAAAGGGTTTAAAATGTTTTAACATTTAAATAAGAAAGGAAACCTCGATTTCCAAAGGGCCTTCGGGGTAGTTTTCAGAAAAGAGAAATCTCTTTATAAATGAAGCAAGAGGGGAAACTTTGATTTCCAAGATAGCCTTTGAGCTATGTTTTTTAGCACTAATCTCAAATCATAGAGGAAGTATGTTTTCAAACATAATGAGCTAGTATCATATTTTGGGAGTAGTAATGAGCACCGATATGGTGGAGCGTTCAGAGAACCCACAACCCCCATAAACCATGCAGCCATCATGGGTAGAAAACGGTCATACTTTTTAGATGAATTCTTTTCGCATAGATTAGTGGATCCACTTAGTAGTTCAGGTCTTATACATATGGAAAGGTATAGGATGTGCTAGCAGCGTGAGGAAGATCGGTGTATCATCACTATAGCTCTTAACTGATGGTTGTCGGTTAGAGAAACTCCCACAGAAGTTATTTATATTCTTATATAGACAGTTGTTTGTATTTTTACATACATTTCAGAGTTTTAGTGTTTCTTTGCATACGCCCAGAGTTGACATCATGTTTTAAACAATTTTTCTTTATATTGCACTTGTTTTAAAACTGCTTTATATGGAAATGAATTCAGTTATGCTCATTTGAGTTGAGCCAGGTAAGTTCTTCAATTTATTTTCAGTTTTTTTTCAAGCCTAAGTGGTGTTTAGCATTTCAACTCGCATACTCGTACATTCAATGTACTGATGCCAGTTGGCCTGCATCTTATTATGATGCAAACATAGGTAACTAGGATCGGCATCCAGCGCATCTTTGATCTAGTCAGTAGTTCAGAGTCTGTTGGTGAGCCTCTTTGCATTCTAAAGGACTCATTTTCATTGCTTTCAGTTTTAGTATTAGTTTATTAGGATGTCGCGGGCCGGTCCCGACATCCAACTCAGTTGTTTAGAGGCTTCATAGATAGACAAACAGTTAGTTAGTTAATTCAGTTGTCTTTACTTTTCAATTCATATGTTAAAAACTTGAGTTTGCCTTAATGTCCAGTTGAATGTTCCTTTATATCATTCTAGTTACTTCATAAATGTGTATGTGATGAGTTAAGTCTTCCACTGAGTTAGTAAGCTAGACCAAGGGTTCGCTTGAGGCCAATAATGGTCTTAGAGTACCAGCCACGTCCAGGGTTGACTTGAGTTGAGCCAGGTAAGTTCTTCAGATTCCTTTCAACCCTATGTTGTGTTTATCATCCAAACTTGCATACTCGTACATTCAATGTATTGATGCCAGTTGTCCTTCATCTTATTATGATGCAGATACAGGTAACTAGGATCAACATCCAGCGCATCGTTGATCCAGTGAGCAGTTCAGAGTCTGTTAGTGATCCTCCTTGTATTCCGGAGGAATCATTTAATTTGCTTTCAATATATTTAATTGTTAGGATGATCCGGGGTCTTGTCTCGACATCCCTCTTTGTTTTAGAGGCTTCATAGACAGTTAGCAGTTTAGTTGTCTTTACATTATGATTTCATATGTTAAGACTTGAGTTGCCATTTTTGGCCAAGTTGAATGTTTGGATTTTAAGTATTCTCATTATTTTATTATTCAAGTGATTATAGTGCTATTGATCATTATAAATATGCATAGAGTCTTCCTCTGAGTAAGTAAGCCAGGCCAACGGTTCGTTTGGGGCTAGCAATGGTTCTTGAGTGCCACTCCCGCCTAAGGAGTAGGCTCGGGGCGTGACAAACTTGGTATCAGAGCCCAGAGTTTAAGAGTCCTAGGGAGTCTATAAAGCCGTGTCAGTAGAGTCCTAGTTATCGGTGTGAAGTGCGCCACATCTATAATTAGGAGGCTTGCCACACTTAGGAAATTTTCTCACTTCTTTTACACTCATTTCGTGCATTAGAGTTTGATCTCTAAAAAGTTTCTTGCGCGCGTTTTTAGATAATCAAGCCTCAACAAAGAGCTGTCAGAGGTCATTCTGATTGACGTAATGTTGAGGAAAATGAGTTATCAAATGCACCTTAAGTGCAACCTCAAGGAGAAGTTACTAATGTTAAGGTCTGTGAGGCCATCCAGATGTTAAGCCAAGTTGTGACGAACCAAGCTGGGCAAAAAAGTGGAGAAAGACATGAAGCGGCTGATACCTCTAGGATCTGAGATTCTTGAGGATGAATCATCCAAGTTTCATGGATTCCAACACTACTGAGGATCCGGAGAATTTTATTGAGGAACATAAGAAAGTATTTGAAATCATGCATGTTGCCGATACTGAGCGAGTTGAACTAGTTGTATATCAACTGAAGAATGTTGATAGGACTTGGTTTGATCAGCGGAAAGAGGGTACAGTTGATGATGCACCACCTGCGAGTTGGGCTTGTTTTGAAGAGGCTTTCTTAGGGCGTTTCTTTCCCCGAGAACTAAAAGAGGCTAAGGTACGAGAGTTCCTCACACTTAAGCAAAATTCTTTGACTATTCATGATTATGGGTTAAAATTCACCCAATTGTACCGTTATGCTTCAGAAATGGTTGTGGACATGAGGAGTAAAATGAGCTTATTTGTTGCTGGGTTGGCTCGTCTGTCGAGTAAATAAGGTAGGGACGCAATGCTGATAGGTGACATGGATAACTCAAGGTTGATGGTGTATGTGCAACAGGTAGAGGAAGAGAAGCTGAGGGATAGAGAGGAGTTTAAGAACAAGAGGGCCAAGACAGGGAATGAGTCCGGGCAGCAGAAGAGTAATGCCAACCGGTCATCCTTTCAACAAAAAAAGAAGGGACCTGCTCCATCATCTGCTAGTGCACCTGCACCTAAGAACAAAGGTGAGTACAATAGTCAGAATTTCAGAGCTAAACCTGCTTATTCTCAGGGTAGCTTGGCGCAAGGGGGTAGTAAGCCTCCTGCCTGCACTAAGTGTGGTAGGAACCACTCGAGTACATGTCGTGAGGGCTCCACTTGTTGTTTTAAGTGTGATCAGAATGGTCACTTCATGCGAGAATGTCCAAAGAACAAGAAGGGTAATGGTAATGGGGGCAATAAAGCCCAGACTCTTCAGTGGCTCCACCAAATAGAGGTGCACCTAGAAGGGCTACTTCCTGTACTGGAGGAGGAACAAACCGCTTGTATGCTATCAATAGTCTCCAATAGCAAGAGGATTCGCTAGATGTTTTCACTGGTATGATCCAAGTCTTTGACTTTACTTTTTATGCTTTGCTAGATCCAGGAGCGAATTTATCTTTTGTAACTCCATATGTTGCCATGAATTTTTATGTTATTACTGAGCAACTTAGTGAACCATTTAGTGTTTCTACACCCGTTGGTGAGTCTATTCAAGCAGAGATAGTCTATCCTGATTGTCCCATTTTTGTCAATCACAGGAGTACCATGGCTAATTTAATTGAGTTAGACATGGTAGATTTTGATTTCATTCTTGGTATGGACTCGCTTCATGCCTGTTATGCCTTAGTTTATTGTAGAACTCGAGTAAAGTTAGTTTCTAAGGGGTGTGTCTATCACTTAGTCCGAGTTAATGACTCTAGTGTATAGATACCTCCTATCTAGTGAGTTCCAGTAGTAAAAGAGTTCTCAGAAGTCTTTCTAGATGATCTACCCGAAGTCCCTCCAGAGAGAGAGATAGACTTTGGTGTAGATATTTTCCCAGATACTCGTCCTATATTTATTTGGCCATATAGAATGGTACCAGCAGAGTTGAAAAAGCTTAAAGAGTAGTTAAAAGATCTCTTACATAAGGGCTTTATTCCACCAAATGTCTCACCATGGGGAGCTCCGGCCTTATTTGTTAAAAACAAAGATGGTTCCCTTAGGATGTTTATAGATTACTTCCAATTGAACAAGGTCACCATTAAGAATAAGTATACTCTTGTTGCTGGTCATATGTATAGAACCAATTTCGGGATTGGGCACAATATGAAAGATCTTTTAGATGCACATATTCCTCCGGGGGGACGATTGGGGCGTGGACAGACACAATCAACAATTCGCTTCATTTTCAATTAGGCCTTACTCTAGCTTCTTTAGGGGTTATTACTTCTTTGGTAGCTCAACACATGTACTCTTTACCTGCTTATGCATTCATAGCACAAATTTCGAGAATTGATGATCTTTTCGATTAGCTTCAGGGTGCTTCTTGTTTTTCAAAAATAGACCTCAGATCTAGCTACTATCAGTTGAAAGTAAGGGAATATGATATTCCAAAGATAACTTTCAGGACCCGTTATGGTCATTACGAGTTTCTGGTCATGTCGTTCGGATTGACTAATGCACCTGCAGCCTTCATGGACTTTATGAATAGAGTTTTCAAACTTTATTTAGATATGTTTGTTATCACCTTTATTGAAGACATACTAATCTATTCAAATAATAAAGAAGATCATGCTAGCCATCTCAGAATAGTTCTTCAGACTCTGAACATATAACTCCTAATCTATTCAAATAATAAAGAAGATTATGCTAGTCATCTCAGAATAGTTCTTCAGACTTTAAGATATGAGAAGTTATATGCTAAGTTCTCTAAATGTGAATTTTGGCTTGAGTCTGTGGTATTCTTAGGCCATAGTATATTTGGAGAGAGAATTAAAGTTGATACTCATAAAATTGAGGAAGTGCAGAATTGGCCTAGAGCCACATCTACAACTGATATTAGAAGTTTCTTGGATTTGGTTGGCTATTATAAAAGGTTTGTAGAGGGGTTCTCGTCCATTTCGTATCCTTTGACCAAATCGACTCAGAAGACAATTAAGTTTCAATGGTCGAAAGCTTGTGAGAAAGGCTTTCAGGAATTGAAAAAGAGGTTGACTACTGCCCCAGTTTTGACCTTACTAAAAGGTACTCAAGGTTTTGTGGTGTATTGTGATGCATCTAGAGTTGGTTTTGGTTGTTTGTTAATGCAGAATGACAAAGTTATATCTTGTACCTCCAGACATTTGAAAGTTCATGAGAAGAATTACCCAACCCATGACTTAGAGTTGGCTGCTATAGTATTCGCTTTGAAGATATGTTATCATTATTTGTATGGTGTTCATGTTGATGTATTCACCGATAACAAAAGCCTTCAATATGTGTTCACACAGAAAGAGCTTAATCTCAGACAAAGGAGGTGGTTAGAATTACCCAAAGATTATGACATGAGTATTCTTTATCACCGAGGTAAGGCTAATGTTGTTGTTGATGCCTTGAGCAGGTTGTGTATGTGTAGTATTTCCCATGTTGAGGAAGAAAAGGGAGAGTTACCGAAAGATGAGCATAGACTTGCACGATTAGGAGTCCGACTAATGGATTCCACGGAAGGAGGAGTAATGGTGATGAATGGGGCCGAATCATCATTAGTATCAGAAGTGAAAGAAAAGCAAGACCAAGATCCTATTTTGCTTGAATTGAAGGCAAATGTTCATATGAAAAAAATATTAGCTTTTGAACAAGGGGGAGATGGCGTACTGAGATATCAAGGTAGATTGTGTGTACCATTAGAGGATGGACTCCAAGAGAGGATCATGGAGGAGGATCATAGCTCCAGATATTCCATTCATCCGGGTTCTACAAATATGTATTGTGTCTTGAGAGAGGTATATTGGTGGAATAGTATGAAGAAGGGCATTGCAGAATTTGTTGCTAAGTGTCCAAATTGCCAACAAGTTAAAGTAGAGCACCAAAGGCCGGGTGGTTTGGCTCAGAATATAGAAATTTTGGAATGGAAGTGGGAGATGATTAATATGAATTTCATTACAGGTTTACCAAGGTCTCACAGGCAGCATGATTCCATTTGGGTGATTGTCGATAGAATGACAAAATTAGCCCACTTTTTACCGGTAAAGACCAGCAGAAGATTATGCTAAGTTGTATCTTCAAGAAGTAGTTAGACTTCATGGAGTTCCGGTCTCCATTATTTTAGATAGTGGTGCGCAATTTACTACACAGTTTTGGAAGTCATTCCAAAAAGGGTTAGGTTCAAAGGTGAACTTAAGTACTGCATTTCATCCTCAGACAAATGGGCAAGCATAGCACACTATTCAGACCTTAGAGGATATGTTGAGGGCATGTGTGATTGATTTCAAAGGTAATTGGGATGATCACCTACCTTTAATTGAGTTTGCTTACAACAATAGTTACCACTCGAGCATCCAAATGGCTCTTTATGAAGCTCTTTACGGGAGAAGATGTAGATCTCCGATTAGATGGTTTAAAGTTGGTGAATCAGGATTGATAGAACCAGATTTAGTTCATCAAGCTATGGAGAAGGTGAAAGTGATTCAAAAGAGGTTGAAAACGGCAGAGAGTCGTCAGAAATCCTACATTGATGTTAGCATAACGGAGTTAGAGTTTGAAGTAGATGATTGAGTATATCTAAAATTTTCACCCATGAAGGGTGTTATGAGGTTTGGTAAGGACGGGAAGCTTAGTCCCCGGTATATTAGACCTTATCGAATATCCAAGAGGATTAACAATGTAGCTTATAAGTTAGAGCTACCACAAGAGTTCGCAGCAGTTCATCCGGTATTTCACATCTCCATGTTGAAGAAATATATGGGTGATCCTTCATTGATCATACCAACTGAAAATATTGAAATCAAGGATAGCTTATCTTATGAGGAGATCACTGTTCAGATTCTAGATCGCCAAGTTCGCAGGTTAAGAACAAAATAAGTAACATTAGTCAAAGTCCTTTGGAGGAACCAATTTGTTGAGGAAGCTACTTGGGAAGCTGAGGAGGATATGAAGAAGAGATATTCACATCTCTTCGAATCTGGAGAAGTTCCAAATTAAGATACTAATCCTTTCTTGGTATTTATTTATAAGTTGGCATGTTGTTTTGCATTTGCTTACGGGTGATTGAATTCAATGTTGAATGTTACACCTGTATCCTAGTAAGAGTAATCTCATTCGAGGACAAATGTTTCCAAGGAGGAGATATTGTAACATCTCGCAAATCTGGAAATTTTGTTAAGTTAGAATAAGTTGAGTTATGGCTGACTTCAAATGGCCATAACTTCTAGCTCAAGATGAGTTAGAGGTACTTCCAGAGATGGTAGTTAATATCTTGGAATGATATTTCCAACGTCGCTTAGTTTGCGCAATTATGAGTTCGTATGAGTTAATACCCCCTTTGGAAGTTGGGCTATTGGAATAAGGAAAGTCCAATCCGGATTTTGAAAGGGTAGTTTGGTCTTTTCCTTGCCCAATTATTTTATTTCATTTTTGATAATTAAGCTAGGGGCTAATATGAATTATATCAGTTTACGCTTTTATCAAAATACCTAGGGCTTGGAGAAAAGAAAAAACAAGAGGAGAAAGGAGAAGAGAAGCAAGACTCGTCATGATCGTCGAGTTTAGTTTGTGGATTTCATCGGGGGTGATCCCTACAAGGTATGTGAGTTCACACAACGTTGGGTTCGTTCACCCACGCGCCAAACATGTTTCATTCAGCGTGAATTCGTCCTAAAAATTGAAAGCATTCCTAAACATCATGAGGTCTTTCGAATCACAAATCATAATCCTTGAATTCATAATTCAATTCAAGGATCAGTTAAGAGTCAAGTCAACAAAAGTTAAGATCAAAGTCAAGAAAAGTCAAGAGTCAAGTTAAGATAAGTTCTTAAAGTTTTCAAAAAGTATTTCACAAATGTTTTAACTTTGTTTTAAGACATAAGTTTTGAGTTCAGTAAAGAGTAAAGAGTAAAGTTGAAGTTCTTTTCTTCAACGAAGCATAAGGGGACTAAGTATTTCCCCAAAGAGATTTAAAATGTATTTCACATTTAAATAAGAACAGAAATTGAAATATCCAGAGAACCTTCGGGCTAGTTTTCAGAAAGGAGTAATAGCTTTCTAAATGAATAAAGAAGCGAAACTGAGATTTCTAAGATAGCCTTTGAGCTATGTTTTTGAGCACTAATCTTAAATCAGAGAAGAATTGTGTTTTTTTTAAAACATAAGACCTAGTATATTTTGGGAGTAGCATTGAGCACCGAATTGGGGATGAGCATGAGTTCAGATAACTTACATCACTATAAAATCATGTAGCCACCATGGGTACAAAACGGTCATACTTTTTAGATGAATCCTTTTCAAAATAGACTAGTGGATCCATTAGGCAGTTTAGATCCAATACCTTTGGCCGGGTATAGGATGCGCTGGCAGCTTGAGGTAGATCGATGTATCATCAGTATAACTCTTATGTGATGGTTGTAGGTTAGAGAAACTCCCACAGAAGTGTTGTATTTTTATAGACATCAGTTTATTTGTATTTTTACATACATCTCAAAGTTATTTGTATCTTTATATACACACAAAGTTAATATAATGTTTTTAAACTGCTTTTCTTTATATTGCACTTGTTTTTAAGCTGCTTTATATTGAAATGTTCAGTCATGTTGAGTTGAGTTGAGCCATGTAAGTTCTTCAGTTTCTCTTAGATTCTTTCTAGCATATGTTGTTTTAACATTCCAACTCGCATACTCGTACATTCAATGTACTAATGCCAGTTGGCCTGCATCTTCTTATGATGTAGACACATGTAACTAGGATCGACATTCCGGCGCATCGTTGATCCAGTGAGCTGTTCAGAGTCTGTTGGTGATCCTCCTTGCATTCCGGAGGATCTATTTCATTGCTTTCTAGTTTAGTTTATTAGGATGTTGCGTGGTCTCTCCCAACATCCATCTCAATTGTTATTAGAGGCTTCATAGACTGTCAAATGTTAGTTCTCTAGTCTTATTCATTTCATTTGTATCGTTTCAGACTTGAGTTGCCATTTTGGCTTAGATATTATTTCTTTAAATTATTACATGAATATTGTCTTATGCTGAGTTAAGTAAGCCAGGCCAAGGGTTCGCTTGGGGCTAGCAATGGCCTCCGAGTACAGGCCACGTCCAGGGAGTAGGCTCGGGGTGTGACAAAAATATTATTATTGAGTGTACATAAACTATCATTATCTCTATCTTGTGTTATTTTGTCTCTTGGTCGTTTTAATTTTTGATCTATTTTGTACAGTTTGTATCGAATTACAAATATATATACTATTCTTGTCTGTAAAAGCATTGTTATCTATAGACCAAATATTTAAGGTTCATTAAAATATATATTTTAAGGTCCGATCCAAGCCCAAGCCCCAAGCCCCAAGTCCAAGTCCAAGTCCAAGTCTTTGATATTTAATATATATTAATATAAATACATACCTATACAGTTACATGAGTTCATTCTTTATGACAAGGTAATAGAGTGTAAAAATAAATAACTATAAATGTTTGGGAAGATTCTAACCTTAAAGAATTTGAAAGAATAAAATTCTTAACTCCAAATTTAAAATTGTTACATAGACAAAGAAGAGAAAAATAATAAATTTGCAATCTATCGGTAAGGATCATTTAAGGAAATATATTCTACCTAATTCAATCACGATAATGAAAGCTTCATTCAATAAAATATTTATCTATTATTACATGTTGCACAAGTAAATATAAATAATTGTAATTGAAATAGTTATTGATAATTGTTCCTTCCCTTCTAATTGAATTAGAATTAGCACTTATGACATGTTGTTAAATAGTGGATGAATTGACACATTATCACTTGATTGTATTCCTTCAGAAATATTATTGAGTTCTTTTTACAATCATTTTGAAATCCATCTTTTCATCAATCTTGTATGTGATCTCAAAACAATGTGCATCTAGAAACTTCATCCTAAAATTATTTAAGCCTAATAACCCAAATTCAAGCTGACGTATCTGCAAGTTTTTTTTCAAGAATTATTCTTATCCTAAAAGATGTGATAATTATAAAAAAAATTGGTATATACCAATTAATAAGTTCATAATCACATTTTTACTATAAATGCCCAGTTATATGCGATCTCCAAACAATGTACATTTGATAACTTTATCCTAAAATTATTTACTTGTCATTATCAAAGTTCCAGTTGACATATGTATACAATTTTCAAAAGGCATTGATCATATCCTAAAAGATATCAGTATTTCTGAATATGGTATGCAAATTAATAAGTCCACAAATACATTTTACTATAAATGCTCAATGCAATCTCTTTCATAACCACCATCAAGAAAAATCTATTGTTTAACATAGTTTATTACATCTCAAGCAAGGTTTCTACTTATTAACTTTATATTTATAAGATTTTTAAATGTATGAGTGTATGCATGAGTGGTTTTCAAGAGATTATTTAATATTTTAAACTAAATTTTATTATGATTATATTTTATGTATAGCTAAAATGAATACTTTCATCAACAACAACAACAACAAGTTCAACAAGAAAAAAGTGGTGTCCTTAATGGGAGCAACAGGAACGGGAAAGTCTCGTGTCTCTGTTGACCTTGCCACCCATTTTCGAGGAGAAATAATCAACTCGGACAAAATGCAAGTATATAACGAACTTGATATCGTGACCAACAAGATCACACGCGCTGAGAAACAAGGTGTACGCCACTATTTGCTAGGTATACATATTCGAAAAAGACATTTTTTATGATTAGTTTATTTTAATGTGAATATTAATTGACAGTTATTTTGGTTCACAATTTTTAGGTGAAATTGAGCCAGATTCCGACTTCACGACCGAAGATTTCTGTCTGAAGTCCATTGTCTACATAGAAAAATTTTGAAGACTCAATGTGTTCCAGTTATTGTTGGAGGGTCAAATTCGTATATTGAAAAACTTGTGGAAGACCCTGTGTTCATGTTCAAATATAATTATGACTGTTGCTTTATTTGGATTGATGTAGAGCAATTAGTCTTGAACCGTAGAGTTGACACGAGGGTTGATGAAATGGTCAATGCACGTAATTTTTGTAGTTATTTTATATATGAATCAAAATATAATAATGACTCTAGCTAAAACTTTTCTTATATAGTTTTCTTATTAACACTTGTGGATTTCAAATATATGTTCAACTAAAAAAAATTATTCTTAAATTTATGTTGCATGCAAGGTTGGTGGTTGAGGTGCATCAAATTTTCATTCCAGATGCAGATTACACCAAAGGAATCCGTCGGTCCATTAGTGTCTCTGAAATGACCAGATATTTAAGGGAAGAAAAAAATATAGACGGAGATGATGAATCAAAGAAGATGATTCTTCAAGCTTCAATTTCAAGTATCAAGCGTAATACTGGTATATTAATTTGTAACTAACTTGACAAGATTCAACGATTAATAAATGAGAAAATGTGGTTAGTGCATCATATTATTGCTACTGATGTTTTCAATGAAGATAGAAAAGAAGTTGTTGACAAAGCATGGATTAATAGTGTTTTGCAACCATGCCTAGATATTGTGAAAAGATTTCTCAGAAATGATGATTACAATAGTATTATTAAGTGTACATAAACTATCATTATCTCAATCTTGTGTTAGTTTGTCTCTTGGCCAGTTTAATTTTTGACCTATTTTGTACAGTTTGTATCGAACTACAGATATGTATACTATTCTTTCATGTAAAAACATTGTTATTTATAGAGCAAATATTTAAGCTTTACAAAAATATTTATTTTAATGTCCGATCCAAGCCCATGTCTCAAGTCCAAGTCCAAGTATTTGATATTTACTATTTTTTAATATAAATATATACTTACACAATTACATGAGATCATTCTTAATGTCAAGGTAATAGAGTGAAAATATAAATGACTAGAAATGTTTGGGAAGATTCGAACCTTAAAGAATTTGAAAGAATAAAATTCTTAACTCCAAATTTAAAATTGTTACATAGACAAAGAAGAGAAAATAATAAATTTGCAATCTATCGGTAAGGATCAGTTAAGGAAATATATTCTACCTAATTTAATCACGATGATGGAAGCTTCATTTAATAAAACATTTACGCTATTATTATGTCACGCCCCAAACTCAAGGGGCGCAACTGACTCCTAAAGCCAAAACTCAGGCTCGAGCCGACCCTGCTGAACCATTTGCTACTAGCGCATGGCAGTCACATGCAATTAAGAAAACAAACAGGTATATCTCGGCTTAAAACTAAGCCCTCGGCCGGCAAGGCCCCTGTCAACAGATCTACAAAAGAACCAGCTACTCCCAAGAGTTCATATAAAGAAACA
>JAJOOH010000217.1:0-47458 GCA_029582605.1 Solanum gracilifrons | reverse complement strand
GGAGGGGGGGTGAGGTGAGCGTAAAAATGATTTTTTAAAATTTGAAATGAAATATTTAACCAAAACAATTTTTTTTGTGGGAGGAGAGGGCAGGGGTGGTAGGGGTTGAGTGAGGTAAAAAAAATCTTAAAATTTGAAATATTTTTTATTTTTTTGGTAGGGGGAGGGGGGTATGTTTTGGAAGGTAGGGGTAAAAATATATGAAATTTTAAAAATAAGAAAATTTATAATAAAAAAAAATTCTTGGATAGGGGGTAGGGTACGGGGTAGGGTAAGACAAAAATATTGAAGGATGAAGTAGAGTTTGGAAAATGTTTTTCTTAATTTTTGATGGGAAATCATTTTTCTTAAATTTGAGGAAAATGAATTGGTTTGGAAAACATTTTCCAAAATATTTAAGCCAACCAAACATGGGAAAATTGGAATCATAAAAATTTAAAAATTATCCCAGGTTTTAATATTTTATAAAGTCTAAATTTCATTCCTAGTTTGTTGTACAAAATTTATTCCGCATATTTTATACAATTTTATCCGAACGTGCTCTCCGAAAGTACTTCCAATTACATGTAGTAATAGTAGTTTTTTTTTATATATAAAATCAATGGTATTTTCCTTTTGTTTTCTTCCTCTTTTTTCAAATTCATATTAATTATGTTTGTTGTCATGACTTTTCATTGAACATTTTCATTATAAAATGATAATAAAAACTCATGGGTATTTTAAATAGTTTCTAAAACTTATAGGTATAATTCATATTTTTTAAAAGTAAAATATTTCTCTCAAAATCTATAGTCAAACGCATGATGAAACTTCACCCGAAAATATTTGTCAAAAATATTTAAAATTTTGTGGTCAAACGCTAGCTAATAACACAACCTTAATTTGTTATTTTGCTGACCCGATAAATGTCAAGTATGAATGTATTATGGCAAATCTAACATATAATGTATGCGTCATTAAATAGCTAGATCCTCTAAACCCATACTCTAAACCCAGTTTATAATCATATACTTTCTCTTTTGTCCCTGCCTTCTTCTGGACATACTTTCTCAACCCGCCCCCGCCCCCACCCCACACCACCCAATTGCCATCCCTACTTTCTCCCTCTCCCCAAATAAAATAGTTATGAAATTCTATTTGGTCAAAAATATATTTTAAATAAACATATTTCAAAAATTTGATCGAACATGCTCATTTTCCAATAACTAAATAAACTTGTGTTTTATAATATAAAGCATATTTATCTCGTAAAACTAAAAAAAAAAAGGAAAATTCTTTCAAATTAGATATTATACCTTAATCAACTAAAAATGTATTTATGGATGCAAATTTTAGTACATTAATTAGTGGACAATTATAAAACAAATAGAATATACCTTTTTTGCCCCCTATTCTAATTTTTTAAATTTCCTTTTCTCTAAAAGAAAAATAATTTTCATTTCATTCCAATATACCCTATCGGATCGTTGCGCACACACACTCTCTTCTCATCCTCACAAATCTCGTCGTTTTTTAATGAAATTCTTGATTTCAATTTTTGATCAATTTCAGTGAAATTCTTCAGTAATCTCTTTGATTAGTTTCAATTTTAGATTCAGGAAAAGAGGAAAAACCCTAGCTTAGTGATTTTGTGTGAGCGAGTGAAAAATAGGAATCGGTATCATATATATGAAGCTTTTGGCCACGGAAACACTCGATATTGGTTTTTTTCTTTCTCTGTTCTTATTTTGTTTTCATTTTTAGGTTAACTGTGTTGTTTAAGTTTTTTTTTTTAGTTTTTTTTGAAGACTAAAAGAGGAAAAACCCTAGCTAAGTGATTTTGTATGAGCAAGTAAAAAAATATGAATCAGTATCATATATATGAAGTTTTTGGCCGTGGAAGACACTGGTAATGGTTTTTTTTCTTTTTCTGTTCCTCTTTTGTTTGCGCTTTAGGTTGACTGTGTCGTTTAAGTTTTTTTTGTCTTTTTATAGACTGTATATAAAGGAAGAAAGAAGAAGACAATCGAGTATTTTGCGATTAAAAGTGTGGATAAATCTCAGAAAAATAAGGTTCTTGAAGTAAGAAACCCCATGAAAAAAGTTTCCTTGTTTTCTATATTTGAATTTTAATTGTAATTTGAGATTTAAATTTAATTTGTATAGAATTTTCTAGGGAAGTGGAATTGGATTGTTGAAATTTCGAATTTGATTTCACCTACAACAACAACAACAATGTACACAACATAATCTCATAAAGTGGGGTTTGGGGAGGGTAGAGTGTACACCGACCTTATCCTTACCTTGGGAGGTTGAGAGATTAGACTGTTTTCCTATAGGAAAAATTGAGAAGAAAGATTATTTTTTATGAGAGTAGGTTCCTATAGGCGAAATGTGCCCGAAAATATGATGATTACTTGGCCCGAAGTGAGGACACAGTCTCATTTTCTGTTGGAGATGCTCCCCTTGTAGTCATTTTTATTGATTATTTCTGCATATGGTGATTGTATCCTTGTCGGGCGTACTTTTGTTTCTTTGTTATGGACTGGTTTGCCCTTGTCGGACTTTGATATTGTGGATGTTTTTGTTGATATTATGTTGGATTGGTCTATTTTAGTTTTTAATTTGTAGTTTGTAGCTTCTTTGTTTTTATTTTGATAATAAGATTTGGATTGATGATGCCCGATGATGGATAGAGAGTGATGACTTTCTTAAGGATAAATCATTGATTTCTTGTGAGTGTTTGATTGGCGTTGATTGGGGTAAATTTTGAGTAGCCGTTCCCAAATAGATGCATGCGGTTGCCTAATGATGGATTGGCTAACGACTTTCTTAAGGGTAAAATCGTCATCTTTTTGGGAAGGTTTTGACTTGGTTGGTACTAAGAACATAGTCATACATGTGTATAATGTTGAGCATACCTCTCTGTTCTTAAAAGGTTGAGCATGTTATGAATGATTTTGTGACAACTCTTACAACTCTTTTTGTGACTTTTGATTCGTTAGCGGTTAAAATGTTCAATGCACATGTATTTTGAAAAGGAAGTAAGATTTTGAACCACCATGTTTGGTGAGTTGTTGAATAATGCCTTGTGTTCGCTTTTGTCACCTACAACTTGCCCGGTTGGTCTTGAAATGTTGGTCTTGATTGAGTTTGGTTGGAGAAATGATCTTAGGCTTTCTTTGATGTTCTTGAAGTCCACTTGGCTTAAAAATCCCACCTTTGCGCTAAATATATCCTTACTTGTCCCCTTTGAGCCTTATCTTTTTTATTGGCAACCACATTACAAGCCTTATCGTTTTTGAAAAAGTAACCTCTTTTGAACCCTTACCTCCTTGAACTTGAGGTTGCGAAAGTTGAGGCTAAAAGCCTAAGTTGGAGTTGTTATGGGAAATTCACTGAAGGGATGCTTACCACATGAGGGCTTGATGTAAAAAGAGAAGAGAGAAATTGAAGGATGGATGGAAAGTCTTAAAGAAAGAATAAGCTTTGAAATAGAAAGAAAGAAAATTCCCTCCTTGAACTTGTGAAAGTTGAGACTAAAAGCCTAAGTTGGAGTTGTTATGGGAAATTCATTGAAGGGATGCTTACCACATGAGGGCTTGATGTAAAAAAAATAAAAGAAAAAAGAAGGAGAGAGAAATTGAAGGATGGATGGAAAATCTTAAAGAAAGAATAAGCTTTGAAAGAAAGAAATAAAGAAAATGAATAGATGAGACTTGAATCCTCCAAAAGTTGAAAATGCTTGCATGTGGGGGCATTTAGAGTGGAAATAAGAAAAGAAAAATGAAAAATAGCGTGAAATGTGCATGGGTTTGAAAGTGGAGAAAGTTGGAAATGAGGAATTGTTGTGTAGTAATCAAGGAGGGTGTAATCACTTGTACTTATATAATATACTTACCTTCCCTAAACCTACATTACAAGCTTGACAAATTCCTTTGAGATTTCTAACCAAATGGAGTTGAGTCAATGTTGATTGAAAATATGGGCAAGCCTATGGTGTGACATTTGTGTGCATGAGAGGATTCTTTGTGAGTGTGACTGTTGCATCTTTGTCCCTTGTCTTGTTTACATGTGTGTGTGGTTTTGGGACACTTCTTTCTTGTGAGGGCATGTAAGTTGAAAAAGTGGTGATTTTGAAAATTCCTAATTGAGTCAAGTGAGCATATGAAAGAGTTAATGAGTTTAGTCATTTCTTGAGTTTGAGTTGTTGTCACTTAAATGATTCTTGATTTTTGAAAATGTTTTATGAGAATGAGAGGATTTATTTTGTGAAAAGTTTGCATGTGGAATATCTGTTAGTACCAACCGAAGCCATTACCTTTGTGCTTAATTGAGAAAGGGAAATTGATTTGTGGTGTGTCTTGAAATAAGAGCCTTTTGTGTTTTTGGTTTTCTTTACTTGAGGACAAACAAAGTTTCTAAGTTGGGAGTGCTGATGAATGGTGAATTTCCACTCATTTGAGGTTCTTTTCATAGCTATTTTGGCTTGATTTAGTTTAAAATTGGTGCTTTTACCGTGTTTTTTTCATATTGGCCTGAAAATGAAATGGAGAGTTGATTTAGGATATTTGAAGAAAATAAAGTGAACTTGAGGCAAAAAGAGGTCAAGAGCTGAAAATGCAATGAGGAGTTTGAAGAAAAGTTAAATAAATTCGATATTGAGAGGAAGGAACAAGAACTTTCTACCAAAAATGCTCAAAGCCATCAACAGAGAGTGGAGAGCTTCGAGAGCATCACCGTGACTGGAAAAGAATAAGAGGAAATCGATGAATCTGAAATTACTAAAGGTAGTTTTCTCCAAGACTATCGCCTGTTCATTTTGTTATTACTATTTTATGTTTTGTTGACAAGGTTCTCATTTTTTTTTTTAAATATGGCGGAGGGAACTAGAGCTTCACGTTTGAATTTGATTTCACCTACAATAACAACAACATACACAACATAATGTCATAAAGTGGGGTTTGAGGAGAGTAGAGTGTAAACCGACCTTATCCTTACCTTGGGAGGTAGAGTGATTAGATTGTTTTCGATGGACCCTTAGTTGTATTTGCTTGCACCTCTAATGATAAAACTGTGGAAGTGCCTGATTCATCCTCTTGATAACATTGGTATCTGGGCCACCGTATATTGTAGTACATAGTACTGTCTGTTTAACTATGCACATCAAGGTTTAGGTAGATGAGAAGATATCACCTAGTGTCCTCTATTGTGTAATTTGAACCTTAGTTTCCAAGCTATTACTTGATCTATTTGATTGCTAGACCACCCTATTGGGAAGAAGATAATTTACGATTTAATTTGGAACCAAGCTGCAGAATTTATTAGCTACCCAATAGCTCTCTTAGAAATTTGAGAACTTCATAATACTTTTGAATTTTAATTGTAGTCTACTTTTTTAGAGGAATATATATAAAGGAAAAATGTTATGTTACAGGGTAATTATCCTTGAACCCTTCTCAGTATGGACTTTAGAAACTGTCAGCTTAGAACACATTGTTGTGTAAGTTATATTCATTAATCTGTGGTAAAATTCTATTGGTGCCTGCTAATCTACAGTGCTAATGGATCAGTTTACTCAATTGTTTTAACATTATCTGTAGTTCCTGCAAATCTTCAAAAGCAGCTGAACTACTTCAGAATGTAGATGCTTTTAGTAAGCGTGGTCTTAGAAAACAACTTGCCTCATCATATATCTAGCTGTTAAAGATTGTTGATGCTTGTGACTATTATAGTTATGAGATTATTGGAAATCATATGAGTCATAACACAGTCTTTCTATTTTGTGGTATAAATTTGAAGTTTCGTAAACAAATGATCAAGAACCCCAACCTCTTTTCTTAAAATATATTTCCTTCAGTTTCCTCTATTCATGTACTTATTCTTCTATGGCTACATTTGCTGCAGGTCAGAATTCTTTATTCTATAGATCATGGAAATGTATTGAAGTTCTACTCCTGGTGAGATTTATCTTTTTCCTGTCTTGCATGTAATCCCTCTCTTTTTCTTCAAGTCTGTTTTTGTGGTAAAGGTCCTTTTGGTGTTTAATAAGAAGATTTCTCTGACATATTTTCTAATTCAACCTATCCATAGGTATGAAACATCTGCACACCTGTGGTTGGTTTTAGAATATTTTGTTGGAAGAAATCTCATGAGCTTGTTGCAGCAGGTAAGCACTGGCAGGTCTGCTATTTTATAAATAAATTTCATTGTTCCAATGGTATAACTATTGTGTTGGCATATAGGATTCCTTATGATGACATTAGACATGAACATCCAAAATTTGTGACAACACCCTAATTCTTCTTGGTCTTTTTTTTAGTAGAGGAATCGGATATTGAGGTTTCATGGTAAATTTGTTGCATGCCTACATTGGGATTTCCCAAACAGGCACTAAGGACATCAGTGTCATGTGCAATTGACCACTTTAATAGAGTTGTTTGTAGTCTCACAAATAAGGGTAACTTGTTTCTTGTGCCAGCAAAATGATGTGAAAGAAATAGGTTTCTTTTTTTATTTGTATTTAAAGAGTAGTCAAAATGACCACAGTTTACTGTAGTTGGTAATGTAACAACTTGCATATGCATCATCTTACCTGTATTTTAGTTTAAATCACACCACGGAGATTTTAACATCTTTTAATCTCTGGTTCAAGATGGTAAACTTCCTGAATATTCAATACATGAACGTGCTTGTGGCCTTGTTAGAGCTATTCTGTAGTTAGTAACTTTAGCCTTCATTGTTCTTTTGTAACACTTGTTGATTTCGACATGAATTATTTTTTTCTGTTTTATCTACTATACCAGATACTTGCATTCAAAGGGAATAATTTACTGTGACTTAAAGCTATCAAACATCCTGTTGGATGAAAATGGAATAACGAAAGTATGGTGATCTTTATGTTGTGACTTCTCCACATCATGATGAGTGCTTTTTACCAGTTATATGACGTTAAAGTTCTATTTGTTTCCTGGCAGCTGTGTGATTTTGGATTAGCCAGAAAATTGAGTGATATATAAAAAACACCTTCCTCCCAGGTAGTTCACCTCTCACTTCCCTTATTTTTGCCCTAAAATGAACAAAGGAAAATTAAATTGGTGGCATAACTGTTTGGAAGTTCATTAAAGGTAAACTGTTTGGAAGTGCTTTTGACCAATTATATGACGTTGAAGTTCATGCTTCCTTTTCCTCTTCTAGTTCTTATAAAAATATGATTTCTTTGATATCTCAAAACCATCTACGAACCTTTTAGATATTACTTTGCATCCATCTGATTTCTCAGTCTGACCTGTAATGCCTCACAGAAAATTAGATAAAGGTTCAGATGCAATTCCTTCACTTTCATTTGATGCACCACCTGAACTGTCTAATTTTGTCAAAATGTCAAAGGAGCAATAGGAATAGTAGAATCATCATTATTAGTGGGAATACTACCTCAGGGGAGAAGCAAAATGTGATTAGATACCTTTAGCTTTTTGAGCAACAATGCTGATGTAGCCAACATCTTGACCAATAACTCTATTGTGTTGGTTCTAGTCAAAATGCTTCGTCACTCCAAGGTTTGTATGTTCCATGCTCAACTTGCTTAACTTATTGGCTTGTTGATTCATCACTCTACTTTTTTGGGGGATGAGCTGGCAAATTATGAAATATTAGGTGCACTAACTGATTATCTGAGAGATAAGCAAGAGAAAGTGAGAAGGTTTTCCCTGGCTGCTTTGGGCGAATTACTATTTTATATATCTACTCAAAATGAGCATGCCCGGGATAATAAACCAATGAAATCTCCATCTAAGGACAGCCGACCCTCATCCTGTTGGCAGGTATCTTTGTTGTTGTAACTTCTTATTAGTGAAACTTGTCAAGTTTGTTACTCCCTCCATATTAATTTTTGTCTTGTTTTGACTTGGCATGGAATTTAAGAAAGTAAAGAAGTCTTTTGATTATTGTGAATCTAAACTTAAGATATGTAGAATGTACCAAATGTTCTTAAATCTCATAGTCGTAAACATGTCATGTGGAAAGATGAAATTTAAGAGTTGCCAAAAAAAAGAAGACACATTGTTTTTGAAACAGACAAAAAAGGAAAGTAGGACAAACAAATTGAAACGGATGGAGTGTTATATTTGTTAAAAATCCTCTACACAATAAATTACTAATCTATATTGCAATTAGGTTGTAAGTATTAAGTGTTCTATGATCAATCACTTAAAAGCATAAACACTGTCAGAAACACAGTTCTAGCACCAATGCAGCTCTTATGAGAAATAATGCAACTTGTCACTAGGATATAAATGGTATACTTATTAATGGGCTAAAACCATTTATCTTTTAATTAGTGAACTGGACGAACTTATAAGCTTGAATTCCCTTGTAATGCAACACTATATAGCAGTAAAATAAACATGTGTATTAAGATATTTCTCTTGGGGTTGTGGAAAAACTAAGATAAAATCATACAAGCATATGTACTATCTTTACATATTGCAAAGCCTCACATTTTGCCTTAGCATTTCTTTCTGAAAATATTAATGTTGCAGGTTAAAAGTCCAATAATTTCATTGGTTTCATCACTTTTACGAAACGAAGAGGATGACATTACTCAACTATTGCTCTGAGGACAATTGAAAATATCTCCAGTCAATGAGGGTACTAGTCAGCTTGTTTCACCAGCCAAGATGTCATTACTAACCTATGCTACATATTTAGGGCTCCTGGAAAGCAGGAGATCATAAGGTTGACAGCAGGGTCTTGCATGGCTGACAATTGAAAAGTCATACACTTCCAAGTGTTGGAAGGTACCTTCTTGCCTTGGTGGAAGACAAGAATCTTGTTCTGTATCTGTTGACTCTAATTGAGCAGGGAAATGAAGTTTTGAAGGAAAAGGCACTCATAAATGTGGCTCTACTTTGTATGAATAGGAAGAGGTGGCTGCCACTATTTTTTTGCAATGCTAAATTGCTCTCGACCATTGATAGGTTGGTTGAGAAGAATGACGTTGTGAAGTAGTGTTTAGATGCACTTGGGATGGTTGTCGCATCAACTATACCAAGTTTACTTGAGTGTATATATGGGGACATTCAGCAACGCTGTGGGCAGATAAGTAGCGTCACAAGTCGAAATTCTTCAAAGAATTGCATTTATTTCCAGCTATTCTGCAACTTCTTGGGTGTACTTCATTGAAAAGAAGGATTGCTAGTCATCAGGTTCTGCAATAGTTGGCAAATCTGCTTAAACTAGTGGTGTTTCCTTTCCAGGTAATCTGGTGATTATCCTCATTACATTTTCTAATTGAAACATAATTGACCATGAAATTTAAGAATTCTTTTTGTTGTTGTTGATAGAAAGTTAAGTGAAGTTCAAGAAATTAGTTCATTGACAAATCTATATCTTTAGTTAGTTATGTATAGCGTATTGAACGTAAATAATGTATGATTCCTTGTTTCTTTTTGAATACCACATCTTATAGCAAACCTTAAGAATGAGCAATGCATAAAGGGATGGAAGCATAGACAATCTTCCTTGACATTAGCGCAATCAAGGATAAGGGAAAACTGAACTACCAATAAGAAGCATAGGCAAAATAACCTAGACATGGAGCTTCTTACTCTAAATCTAACAGAAAGATGAGGAGATAGTGTATTGGACTGTTTCATATCCGACTCAACTAAAGTATATTTGAGTCAGGACCCGACTTCCTGAGTCATGATAGCACCTACTATATCCCACCAGTAGGTAAGCAAACCCGTACCCAGAAAGTCAAGTAACGCAGCATTCCTCCACCAACGCGGAGGGGATAGCGATAAGAATCGTTATTGTCGTTGTATCTTTGTTTTCAATTAGGTTATTAGAATTTTGATTATCATCTTATTTGTACAGGCGAGTGGATACCACTAACTTAGATGAGGTTACTTCTGTGATTAAACCATTCACAAAATTTGTGACCAACACTCATAAAAAAAATTGTGATATTCTTGTGGGAGATTGACAATGGCATATGTATATTATGCATGTATAGTTTTCAACTTTTACTGTTAATCATAGATATTATTTATTGATTGATCTTAAAAGAAAATGACTTTTTTGTCTCATACTATTGTCTTTTCTGATTTATTATAGAAAATTTCCAAGATGGCTCAAGCACATGGGGATCTTATGCTGGTAGATAACAACATTGTGTCCCCAGTACCGTTTCATCCTTTGGAGCTCAAAGCAGGTATTTTGCAAATACTTTTTGTTCCGCTAACTGGAATACGTTCAAATAACATGCATTGGATGTTATCTTACTTGTCCATGGTTTTGTAGATATTGTGATGCATTCAACTACTATGCAGCATCCTATACACCTATAATGCACAAATTTGTGCAATACTTTGTGACATTGAAATTATTTTCCTGAATGCACTGGCTGCCCTCATAATTGGCCATGAAGTTTAAGAATTCTTTTTGTTGTTGTTGATAAAGTTAAGTAAAGTATAAGAAATCAGTTCATTGACAAATCTATATCTGAAAATCTTTAGTTAGTTATGTTTAGCGTATTGAACGTAACTGATGTCTGATGCCTTGTATCTCTTTCAACATCTCAAGTGTCCTGATAATTTGCTTATAAATTTCTAGGAAAAGGGTCAAAAATACCTTTCAACTTTGTTTTATTGGTTGACTAAGCCCTTGCCGTTAAAATGAAGTTAGTTTTACCCCTACCATTACTAATTTCACCATAGGTACCCCTCATTTGACGGAAAACCCCAAATCAGAGTAGATTACCTGGAAAAAAAAAACACCATCCCTATTCTAACCCACACCCGACCCAACAAACAAGTAACCAAACAAATATATCATTTTAAAACATCTAAATCAACCACTAACCCTACAAATTAAAATCAATCTCTAAGAACTCCAAAAATAAGAAAATCTAAAGAAGATGAAATTTTTTTCACTTGCTGCGGATGGAAGATTTTTTTTATTATTATTTGATGATCAAATTCCTATTGCTGTATTCAAAATTTTAATCATTACAACAAATTCCATAACACATGAACACTTAATCATTGACTTGCAATTGCCCCTGTTAATATTTCACAAATTGGACCTAATCACGTAAAATTGCTGCAAGTTTAGAACATAATATTTATGGAACTATAGTTATCTCAAATATAAATACTAAGATCATCCAATTCACCAAACAAAAAAACCGTAGTAATTGTCAACAACAGGAACGCCCAATTTCTGCGAAAATTTAACTTCTTTATCACCTGAAATTTGTTTCCACTGCCCCATCCACATTTCTTCATCACTTTATTCAACCCCATTCGATGAATCCGAGGTTTGTATATCAACTTGATCACTAGAAGAAGAACCAAGTTTAGATTTTGCAGAAATACCATTTTCCACATTTGCATTTATAGCCTTGTTCAATTGCTCATCAATCTCATCCACCATTAATATTGGCTCACAAGAATATATGTTGTTGCAAATGTATGATGTTTTTATGGAGTAAGGAGATGAAAATATTTATTTTTTATTCAGGGAGGAAGAAGATGAAGAAGAAATTGATTTTGGGATTTAATTTGTCATGAATTTTGGTTTGTGGGTTGGATTCGAATTTGGGTCAAAAAGAGGAAATCGAGTCATTTCAATTCAAATTGGTTAATTTGAGTCAATTTGGGACTTTCCGTCAAATGAGGGGTATATATGGTGAAATTAGTAATAGTAGAGGTAAAACTAACTTCATTTTAATGGCAAGGGCTTAGTCAACCAATAAAACAAAGTTGAGGGGTATTTTTGACCTTTTTCCCTAAATTTTCCTACTTGACCAGCTTGGTGAAGGAGGTGTACTTCCTACAAAATGCTGAAGGTCCAGGGTTAGCACCATTCGATTGTTAGCTTTGTTTGAGAGGAATCAAAACAATGACTCTTCGCATTGAAAAATAATAGGTTTAATTTTATTTGCTTATTTTGGTTGTGAAATTAGTTGTCCCACCACTCATTCTAGAAAAATATATGCCTTCCTGCACCTTTGTTAATCTATTATTCTTGACCCTATAGATTTTCATGATTATGGCATGCATAGTGTTGCATCTTCATCGCAATATTGTGAAGAGAGGTTAGGGTGGTTCGTAAAATCATGGCACATCACAGTGTTTTAACTAATTAATTTCAATATCTTGTAGGACAATGCACAAAAAATTGTTGAATATTTATCTTCCCATCCACGAGTGAAGGTCATTTATGCAAGTCTTCTAGACCATCCAGGGAGGTCCTTGCACTTCTCTCACATATTCAAACAAGTGATTTTTTGGAGAATTTAAACTAAGGCGCTATGGTTGTCGATATCCTGCCACCATGAAGCTCTCAATTGAGACTTACTGTTTAAATGTTGATCAAATTTGCACGTTATGGGTGCAGGATCAGTGCAGAGTTTACTGACAATTATTGTGCTACTCTTTAAGCATGTTGTTGAGGCCTTAACATTACAATCAGTTTTGGCTAGTTTCATAAATCTTGCAGGAGAATGCACAAAAAATTACTGAATATTTATCTTCCCATCCACGAGTGAAGAAGGTCAATTATACAGGGCTTCATGACCATCCATGGAGGTCTTGTCACTTTGTTAATCTATTATTCTTGAACCTATAGATTTTCTTGATTATGGCATGCATATTTCCGCATCTTCATCTTCATATTGTGCTGAGAAGTTAGGTTGGTTCGTAAAATTCTGCCATATCACAGTGTTCTAACTAAATAATTTCAAAATCTTGCAGGAGAATGCAAAAAAAATTGGTGAATATTTATCTTCCCATCCATGAGTGAAGAAGGTCAATTATGCAGGTCTTCATGACCATCCTATGACTTAGTAAGCATTTTGACATCTCAAATTGAAGCACATATCAAGTGAAGACATTTAGCATTCAGCCAAGAGATTTGAACTCTATATGATAGCCAAATACTCACTAACTGATATCAAATACAAGGTATACGTGAACGTGGAACCAAGGGAGAACGTGGGCAGATTCAACTTTAGGACGGATACATATTCCAAGTAAGTACATATTAAATGTACAATAGAGCAAGTAGGGATCTTGTGAGGTAACATTATAGTCTAACACAATGGGAGTAATAACCAATAAAGGAAACATATGAACATGTGAAAAGATGACGTATATATGGATAATTGAAGCAAGTTGGCATGATATAGGCAGATTGTATATCCAACATATAAACATATGTACCATGTGTAATCTAGGATCATTTTGATTTATATAAGGGAAATACGTGCCAAGGGTACTTTGACGATGAAACAAGTTTAAACCTTGCATGCTAATACTTGGTAGAATAAGCACGTACATTTAGTAACAAACTCATATTAGAGTACTCATTTTACTGCTCTAGGGAGTAGAAACTGCAACTATGGATCAGTCACTACCAAGGGCACTTAGAAAGCTTACTTTTTGTAATGCAATTGTTGGATTCATGCCAAAGAAATAGAAAATCGAATAGCCTTACATACCTTGCTATACAATTTAATACGTATGACTTAAGCTCCTTCTCTTCAGATTACTAATCTACAATAAAATAAGTTGTAAGACTAGTGTTAGTAGCTAATCAATCAATTTGAGCTACTTGATCTCACCCAAATAGTAACCAAGCAGTAAGCATGCAATTTATCTAGCCAGTGTTTTCTTTCCTTCCCTTTCCCCTTAATCGCGTCTATATACTGTACAACCTTCGTATCAAGTCCTCCCCAAAACTCCCTGCAATATTTAAGTCCTTTAACGTCTCCATAACTTTCCCTCACATCCAATCACATCCCTTATCATAATATATATAAAACAATCCTTAAACATAATAATGTAACAGAAGCAATATTAATCATGGTTTCTGATCACCAACACTTGAAGAACTAACATTACTTTTAAAGTGCTCAAACAAGCTCATAACTGAATTTAAAGAGGACTCCCCTCCATGGCTGTCCCAACATGCACTAATCACCAGAACATCCACCCCAATATTGCACCATGTAAAAGTAACAATTTCCAACTCACTAACACATACCAAGTGTCCTAATTTACTCAAGCACAAGAGGGAGAAAATTGCAGTAGCTTACCTTGCTGGATAGAACTACCACTTGCTAGGACTTGGATTCTTCAAGGTAAAGGTTGTCCTTCTTAACTTGTCTTAAATTATACCTTCCAATAGCTTGAACTCCATAATGTTCAAGAACCCTAATGGTATTTAATGGCTGATGTATGAAGCTAAGAGAGAGAAGAGAGAAAGCTCTAGAAATCAGATTTTTTTGTCAAAGTAAAAATGGCTGGAAAAAGCTGATATATATCCCTTTTAAAGGGACGTATAGAGGAATTGTAGTGTAACACCTCAGAAAAATCAGCTTTTGGACTCAGTAGAAAATTTGTGAACCACGGAAGGGTTCACGGACCGTGAAAGAAACACGATCCGTCGACTGCCCGTGGCTCATGCCCACTTAGAAAAGAGGTGGACCACGGGACCCTTCTCGGGCCATGGACCACCCCACGAGCCATGCGGAGGCTCGTGTAATCCAGGCAAAAACCCACCAAGCTTAGGCGTCAGACCACGGAGCCCTACACGGGCTGTGGTCTCGAAAGTGAGCCGTGGTGGCGTCTGTGAACCTGAGCCAACAGACCCATCCCAAGTGAAGAACCAAGGTGACCTTCACGATCTGTGGTACTTCACACGGGTTGTGGTATGGCTCGTGGTTGAACCACCCAGAACCAGTAGTCACTGGCCCAAATACCACGACCCATATGACGGATCGTAGTCCTTGTGATGGTCCATCATTGCGTCTATGGTCGGCCTTGTCAAATTTTAGATTGTTTGGTCTTTTCCCCTATGCATTAAACACCTAAACTACGTAGTTTTGGTCAGTTTGAGCCTAGTAACTTAGTCAGAACCTACACTAATCGATCATTCACCTAAATCAATCAAACTTAGAGCAAAAGAAGTAGATAGAGGCGCCAGTTTTTTGCCAAGAACAACCAACAAGTTTTTTTCAAGTTTCAGCCCAAAATCGAAGGATTTCTCTGTAGATTTTATCACCATGTGTGTGGGATTTCACTAGTGGGTTCCTTTCACCCATTAGGTCCCTAGAATTCAGTCAGATTCTTGATTCCCTTCATATTGTTCAGACTTAGGGTTTCTTGAAGTTTAGAAAATGATTGTGATTTAGCTATTAGACTATTCCTAATCTGATTATCATGTTTTCGTAACCATGTTGCTTAATCCTTGCATGAAATTCAGAACCCTAGTTGTGTAGATTCGTTTAGTTCATGAATTACACTTGCTAGGTCAGTTTATACATACTCCAGTTAAGAATGTTTCATTATCAGTACTTTAATGTCGCATTTATCAGTTAGCATGTCATAATATTGAGTTATCCAGTATATTTCAGTTATGTTGTATTATACACATTTCCAGTTGAGAGTAGGCTTAACACTGAGTTAGACTACGGTGAGTCACCCTCATAGTCCCAGAACTACGTGCCCCCGTAGGTTTATAAGTCCCCTTTGAGGGCAGCATATTTAGTGATCACGCCAGTCATGCCTTTACACCCCTGGCAAGGTATATTGGGTCCTCTTGATGGAGTGTATACATCGGACTCCACGTTTAGCTCACGTGGTTTTATTTTAGTTATTAGTAGCTCCCACTGTTAAACTCTAGTGCATTTGACCAGGTTACCAGTTACATTTCAGTTTCAACATGTTCAGTACTTGGTCATTGTATTCAGTTAGTTCATATTCAGTATGTTGAAGTATATTCATCATGTTTGAACATTATATCATTGTTCAATATGCTTTTTCAGTTATATATATTTGTTCAGCTTTATCCTATCATGCATGCTCAGTACCTTTCAAGTACTGACACATACTATACGCTACATCTTCTCGTGATGTAGGTTCAGGTCCTCAGCATTGAGATCACGTGTAGGTTCCCGATCCGTATTCAGCAATATCAGTGGTGAGTCTTCGTTCTTCGAGGAAGATTGGAATGTTTTGATGCAAATGATTCAACATGCCAAGAACAATACAACATCAAGAATCCATCAACGAGTTCAGGGCAAGGAAGACGAGCAAGACATAGAATGCAAGGAAGGCAAGGAAGACAAGGATCAAACACTAGATTGATATCACAGTTATTGTGATTGTTGTTATTTGGTTTCTAGCCATTATTTTTAAGATATATTGATTTGTACTAGGTGTTATTTGATAATGAAATGGAATAACAAAGGCATTGGCCTCAATAGTTGATGCATTTGCTTTAGAAATCTGTATAGCAACTTCATTCAAACACAAATTCATACAGAAAAACAAAGTCTTCCCAATAGCAACTTAACACAAATTAATATAGGCGCCATTCATATACAAAAACAAAGTCTTCCTAATAGCATAACCAAATCAGTTGGGATCAAGTCATTAATCAAAATAAAGTTAGTTGGGATCAAGTCATTAATCAAAATAAAGTTAGTTGGGATCAAGCCATTAAACTAAACAAAGTGAAATCTAATGTGTGCCTTGAGTTCTTGGTGTGGCATGAGTGTCTATTGTGCCTTGAGTGCTTCTGTAACTCTCCTCTCGTAGCTGCCTTTGAGTAACTGCAGCTCTTTCCTTCCATCTTAGTCCATTGGGTTTGTAACCAAGATCAATATTGGTAGGAGTTGAACTTGACAATGTAGCACTATGTAACACCCTATCAGTATTTCCATATGGAGAGAACAACAAAAATCTTAAGTTAAAGATGAACTAATATCAATTAAAGCAATTAAATGTGTTTAAATGATAAAATACATACCCTCTCAATTACACTGCCACCTGATCCAAATAAGAGACCATAACCAACTATCTTTGCTTTTTTTTTGTCTTGGTTTCTTATATGCAAGAGTTGCACCACCTCTCAAAGATGTGCAGTCTTTCTTTTTTGGCCAGCTGCAGTAGAAGTTGATTGTTGAGTACTTAATGGTCTCACATCACTTGATGTAGCACTGGTAGGCCTTCCACCAGATGCTAAGGCAGTTGCAAGCCTCACACCACTTGATGAAGCATTTGTAGGCCTGCTAGCACTTGGACCTGCACTTGGACCTGCATTTACACTTGATAGGCTTCAATTTGCAACATTTGTTCCAGCAGTTGAAGCATTTGTTCCAGCAGTTGCAGCACTTGTTCCAGCAACAACATTCGAAGTTTTTTCATATGAAGTTCCAGCATTTTTCTACAAACATATATTAAAGTCAAAAGTATAACAAGAGTAAAATTCAAAAAGACATTAAAGCACAACTTACCAGAGTTGGACATCCTTTCTTGTTATGTCCAAAAGTCTTACACACAGAACATTTCATTTTTCTTCCCTTCCTTGTAGCCTTTCCAAACTTCTTCTTAACAGGCTCATCACTATCTTTTCTCCTATTTTTTCCTAGTCTTCCTGGCATGACAGTAATTTCAGGTGGTTCAATGGCTAGTCTATCACTTTTTGGCCACATCTTTATGTTTGTCATAGGTTGAATAAACCTATTATATGCTTTCAGGTATGTTTCCTTCTTATACCAATGATCAACAAATGACTCAACAACCCAATCTTTATAATGAATTGATGTAAGTGCATGGCCACAAGGAATTCCCTTTAGTTTCCATGACCTACAACTACACACCTTCTTTTTTAGGTCAACAATATGTTTATATGGTGGATCATGAATCTCAAAGCCAAGATCACCATTAAACTTTACCTCACAATTATCTACATTTTCAACATTTTTTCTAAGAATATTCATAGCCATTGGTGATACATCAATAATCCATTTTTCAGAAAATTCTCTCATTTGATTCATTCTTTCCATAACTTTGACTCTTATTTCCTCTAGCATAGTGATTATTGATTTGAGCCTAGCACCTAAAATCCAACTGTTGAAAGTCTCATACATGTTGTTCTCAACCACATCACACTTGCTATGTTCTTTAAAAAATGCCCTACACCATGCTTCTTTGTTATACTTTAACAAAGCTTCTACAATGCCTTCTCCTAACTCACTCATGTCATGAAGTTTGGACTGTAAAAGTACCTCAAATGATGCCCTAGCAACCTACCAGTATTTTCTTCTCCTTTCTTCACCCCTCCAGTCTTTCTTCCAGTTTGCCCATATATGCCTAGCACACCATCTAATTTCAGCATTTGGCAATAAATCAATAAGTGCAAGATGAAGACCCTGTCAAACAAAGAACATTTGACATACAACAATATTAAATATCAATTACTCCAGAAATTAAAGAATAAATTTAACAAATAATATAGTAATACCTTCTGCATATCAGACATCACTGTTAGTCCTTCACCTTATGTAAGCTCCAAATCATGTTTGATGCAGTTGAGAAACCAAGATCATGTGTCCTTGGTTTCTTTATCAACTACTGGCCATGCTATAGGGTACATCTGATTATTTCCATCTTTGGAAATGCAAGATAACAGTTCACCTTTACATACACTTTTGAGAAATGCACCATCTAAACCAATAATCCTTCTACACCCTTCTTTCCATCCACTTTTTAAGGAACCAAGACAAATATATATGCTCATAAACACCTATTTTCCTGGAATAGTGTTCTTGGATGTCCTAATAGATACAATAGTTCCAGGATTTGTGGTCTTTAATTGCTCAGCATAATCATACAACCTATCAAACTCCTCTCTGAAATCTCTCATATGTTCATTCATAACTCTCAGTTTTGCCTTTCTATAGCTTGTCTTACTAACATACAAACCATACTGCTTTTGTATCAAAGACTGAATTTTATGTAGTTTGATGGTAGGCTCACTCATAATCATGTCCTTGTAATGTTTACTAATCCAAATGGGGATACACAGTTTGTTTCTTGTTCTTTTAAAACACTTGTGGACAAGAAAATATATTTTAACACTGAAGTTTCCAGTGTTACCATCAATACTTCCAAGAATATGTCAAGGACAACCCTTTTTCTTACACTTTGCCCTTATCCTTTCCTTCTCATTAGGTTTCAACTTAATATTAATACCCTTCTAAATAGAGTAAGTTTGCAGCGCCTCCCTGAACTCAATGTGATTCAAAAAAAACATATACAATTGAAATAAAACCTTTTTAGCTGTTGGATCAAAGTAGATCTTTGTACTTTCCTTCCTAGGTGCTGGATCTACCACTTCATCATTCTCAACAGGATCCCCTTCATCTTCACTAATGTCACTACCAGGATCTGAGCTATCAAAATAAGGGTCATCACCACCCAAATTGCCTTCAAATCTCCCCCTCTTCTCCTTATAAATGTCTTTAAAACCAGCATCTATACCTACAGGACCAGATGGAATCTCATCTATATTTACTCTATCAGCATTCTCTTTAACTTGTTCTTGAATGTTAGACTGCCTAGCTTGAAGCAACTCCTCATCCAAATCACTCAAATCATCAATATTTTCATCAACATCATAGAGTGAATAAGAATCAGAATGTTCTTCAGCTCTAGGGGCAGGGGCTTGTTCTTCAACTCTAGGGAACTGCTCTTCAACTATAGGGGACTGATTTTGGTTTAAATTCCTATTTTCATTTTCATCAAATGGTTCAGATGAAGACACATCAACCCTATTTTTGTGTGGGGAGGAGGACACATCAACATTATCTTTTTGTGGAGATGAGGACACATCAACATTAGTGCTAGGCAATACAAGTATCTCCTAAACAACTAAAGGTATACTAATGGGATGTACAACATATACATCAACAAAATCAGCACCATTCAAACCATTAAGAAAGTTTAAAACATCAGAATCAGTATTTAACATGTAAAAAATACCCTTCTTGTTGACTCTACATCCAAATGTCTCAACATTTTCAACACCCAATTCCAGTGCTATTTTATGAAACAACAAAATATGCAACTCATCTATATCTATATTAATCTTTTCAATACTAGTGATTCCATTGGCATACCTTAAAGTAGGATCAGATACAAAACAACCCCCACAGTGAAATTGAAGTATCACTATAGTTAAAGCCATTAACTTACGATGTCTGTAAAGTCAAAAGAAAAACAACTATAGTTAAAGCCATTAACTTACCAAGACTATAAGACAAAAAGCCCTAATTTTTTTTAAGAAAACAAGGTGTCAATTGTCAAGAATCTAAAGTAACAATGGACCACTAATGAATTGTTGTAATTGTTGTAACAGTGGACCACTACCACTAACACTATCAATACCCAAGACAATTGACCAGAAATAAAATATTACTTTTAGTCAAAATTGAGATTTTACTAATAAACCCTAGAATCTACTCGAATTCATTAAATATGCCATTGAAGTCACTCAAAGTCATACATCAACTACGAAAGCATATTACACTAACATTACACCCAAACCAAAGTAAAATCCCCAAAAAAAAATTAGAAAATTGAATGACAATCGACCCTAAAATCAAATAGATACGCATGAAGAAAATGAAAAAAATCAAAACTAATGCAAAAGGCAAGAACTTACAACGAATATCGCAGTGGAACTGAGCTTCAACTGAGCTAAATTGCAGACGAGCTGTGAGAAATCGCGGAGAGGAGAAGGGGAGAAATGGAAAAGTGGCGAAGGTTTGGAAAAATCGTGAAGGTTTGGACTATTCTTAGTTCATATGAGTCATTTGCCAACGTGGAATATAATATTCATACGTGGATTAATTTTTTTTATTATGGCCAACGTGTACGAGTTTGTGCAACACGCACCATACCACATCAGAAAAAGTGTTTAAAATGTTGGGTTTGGATGGGTTCAGGGGTCAAAATGATAAAAGGGTAAGTAGAAGTGTCCAGAATACAAACATATACAAGTACAAAGGTCCACCAGACCATTTCGCAGGAAAATTTTGATATTTTTAGGCCAGTCATGAAAAATGTGAAATTTTGATATTTTATTCGTCTCGATATTCTAAGGTGACTGTTGCAATTCGAGATTTTTTTGAGGTGTTTTTATGTCTTTTTCTTGATTTTTATATTTTTCGAACGTTTACAAATTAAGATTTTTGATATTTTTTGGGCAGTCACGAAAAAATGTAAAATTTTGATATTTTATTCGTATCGATATTCTAAGGTGACTGGTGCGATTCGAAAATTTTTTGAGGTGTGTTTACGTCTTTTTCTTAATTTTTATATTTTTCGACGTTTACGAATTAAGATTTTTGATATTTTTTGGGAAGTCAAAAGTAAAATTTTGATATTTTATTTGTACCGATATTCTAAGGTGAGTGGTGCGATTCAGGATTTTTTTAAGGTGTTTTTATATCTTTTTCTTCATTTTTATATTTTTTGGACATTTACGAATTAATTTTTTTGATGTTTTTCGGGCTGTCACGAAAAAATGTACAATTTTAATATTTTATTTGTATCGATAATCTAAGGTGACTGGTGCAATTCGGGAATTTTTTGAGGTGTTTTCATGTCTTTTTCTTGATTTTTATATTTTTCGGAAGTTTACGAATTAAAATTTTTGATATTTTTCAGGCAGTCACGAAAAAATGTAAAATTTTGATATTTTATTCATATCGATATTCTAAGGTGACTGGAGCAATTCTGTAATTTTTTGAGGTGTTTTTATGTCTTTTACTTGATTTTTATATTTTTCGAACGTTTACGAATTAAAATTTTTTATATTTTTTGGGCAGTCACAAAAAAATGTAAAATTTTATTACTTTATTAGTATCGATATTCTAAAGTGACTGGTGCGATCCAAGAATTTGTTGGGGTGTTTTTATGTCCTTTTCTTGATTTTAATAATTTTTTGACGTTTACGAATTAAAATTTTTTATATTTTCGGGCAGTTACGAAAAAGTGTAAAAATATCGATACTCTATTCGTATCGATATTCTAAGGTGACTGGTGCGATTCGAGAATTTTCTGAGGTGTTTTTATGTCGTTTTCTTAATTTTTATGTTTTCCGACGTTTATGAATTACGATTTTTGATATTTTTTTGATAGTCAAAAGTAAAATTTTGATATTTTATTTGTATCGATATTCTAAGGTGAGTGGTGCGATTCAGGATATTTTAGAGGTGTTTTTATATCTTTTTCTTCATTTTTATATTTTTCGGACGTTTACGAATTAAGTTTTCTGATATTTTTTGGGCTGTCACGAAAAAATGTAAAATTTTGATATTTTATTTTTATCGATAATCTAAGGTGACAAGTGTAATTCAGGAATTTTTGGAGGTGTTTTCATGTATTTTTCTTGATTTATATATTTTTTGGAAGTTTACGAATTAAAATTTTTGATATTTTTCGGGCAGCCAAGAAAAAATGTAAAATTTTGATATTTTATTCATATCGATATTCTAAGTTGACTGGTGCAATTCTGTAATTTTTTGAGGTGTTTTTATGTCTTTTTCTTGATTTTTATATTTTTCGAACGTTTACGAGTTAAAATTTTTGATATTTTTTGGGTAGTGACAAAAAATGTAAAATTTTGATACACTATTAGTATCGATATTCTAAGGTGACTGGTGCGATCCGAGAATTTGTTGGGGTGTTTTTATGTCTTTTTCTTGATTTTAATATTTTTTGGACGTTTACGAATTAAAATTTTTGATATTATCAGGCAGTCACGAAAAAGTGTAAAATTTTTGATATTCTATTCGTATCGATATTCTAAGGTGACTGGTACGATTCGAGAATTTTCTGAGTTGTGTTTATGTCTTTTTCTTAATTTTTATATTTTTTGACGTTTACGAATTCAGATTTTTGATATTTTTTGGGAAGTCATAAAAAAATTGATATTTTATTAATATTGATATTCTAAGGTGAGTGATGCGATTCAGGATTATTTTGAGGTGTTTTTATATCGTTTTCTTGATTTTTATATTTTTTGGACGTTTACGAATTCAAATTTTTGATATTTTCGGGCAATCACGAAAAAATGTAAAAATTTTGATATTCTATTCGTATCGATATTCTAAGGTGACTAGCGCGATTCGAGAATTTTTTGAGGTGTTTTTATGTCTTTTTCTTGATTTTTATATTTTTTGGATGTTTACGAATTAAATTTTTTGATATTTTCGGGAAGTCACAAAAAAGTGTAAAAATTTTGATATTCTATTCGTATCGATATTCTAAGGTGACTAGTGCGATTCGAGAATTTTTTGAGGTGTTTTTATGTCTTTTTCTTGATTTTTATATTTTTTAGATGTTTACGAATTAAATTTTTTGATATTTTCGGAAAGTCACAAAAAAGTGTAAAAGTTTTGATATTTTATTCGTATCGATATTCTAAGGTTACTGGTGCGATTCGAGAATTTTCTGAGGTGTTTTTATGTCTTTTTCTTAATTTTTATATCTTTCGACGTTTACGAATTAAGATTTTTGATATTTTTCGGGAAGTCATAAAAAAAGTAAAAATTTTGATATTTTATTTGTATCGGTATTCTAAGGTGAGTGGTGCAATTCAGGATTTTTTTGAGGTGTTTTTATATCGTTTTCTTGATTTTTATATTTTTCGGACGTTTACGAATTAAATTTTTTTATATTTTCGGGCAGTCACAAAAAATTGTAAAAATTTTGATATTCTATTCGTATCGATATTATAAGGTGACTAGTACGATTCGAGAATTTTTTGAGGTGTTTTTATGTCTTTTTCTTGATTTTTATATTTTTTGGACGTTTACGAATTAAATTTTTGATATTTTCAGGTAGTCACGAAACGTGTAAAAATTTTGATATTTTATTTGTATCGATATTCTAAGGTTACTGGTGTGATTCGAGAATTTTCTGAGGTGTTTTTATGTCTTTTTCTTAATTTTTATATTTTTCGACGTTTACGAATTAAGATTTTTGATATTTTTCGGAAAGTCTTAAAAAAACGTAAAATTTTGATATTTTATTTGTATTGATATTCTAAGGTGAGTAGTGCGATTCAGGATTTTTTTGAGGTGTTTTTATATCTTTTTCTTAATTTTTATATTTTTCGGACGTTTACGAATTAACATTTTTGATATTTTCGGGCAGTCACGAAAAAATATAAAAATTTTAATATTCTATTCGTATCGATATTCTAAGGTGACTAGTACGATTTGAGAATTTTTTGAGGTGTTTTTATGTCTTTTTCTTTATTTTTATATTTTTTGGACATTTACGAATTAAGATTTCTGATATTTTTCGGAAAGTCACAAAAAAATGTAAAAATTTGATATATAATTTGTATCGAAATTCTAAGATGGCTGGTGCGATCTGGGAATTTGTTGAGGTATTTTGATGTTTTTTCTTGATTTTTATATTTTTCGGACGTTGATGAATTACAATTTTTGATATTTTTCTAGCAGTCACGAAAAAATGTAAAATTTTGATATTTTATTCGTATTGATGTTCTAAGGTGACTGGCGCGATTTGGAAATTTTTTGAGGTGTTTTTATGTCTTCTTCTTGATTTTTATATTTTTTGGACAATTACGAATTCAGATTTTTGATATTTTTCGAGTAGTTACTAAAAAATATAAATTTTGATATTTTTTTCGTATCAATATTCTAAGGTGACTGGTGCGATTCGGGAATGTTTTGAGGTGTTTTTATGTTTTTTCCTTTATTTTTATATTTTTCAGACTCTTACGAATTAAGATTTTTGATATCTTTCGAGCAGTCATGAAAAAATATAATTTTTGATTCTCTATTTGTATCGATATTCTAAAGTGATTGGAATGATTCGAGAATATTGTTTGAGGTGTTTTTACATATTTTTCTTGATTTTTATACTTTTCAAATGTTTATGAATTAAAGATTTTTGATTTTTTTCAGGCAGTCACAAAAAAAATTAAAATTTTGATATTTTATTTATATCTATATTCTAAGGTGACTAGTTCGATTCAGGGAGTTTTTGAGGTGTTTTTGTGTATTTTTCTTAATTTTTATATTTTTCGGACGTTTACAAATTAGGATTTTTGATATTTATTGGATAGTCACGAAAAAATGTAAAATTTTGATATTTTATATGTATCGAATATCTAAGGTCACTGGTGCGGTTCGGAAATTTTTTGAGGTGTTTCTGTGTCTTTTTCTTGATTTTTATATTTTTCGAACGCTTACGAATTAAATATTTTGATATATTTCAAGCATTCACGAAATATTGTAGAATTTTAATATTTTTTTCGTATCAATATTCTGAGGTGACTGGTGCGATTTTAGAATTTTTTGAGATGTTTTTATCATTTTCTTATTTTTATATTTTTTGGACGTTCACGAATTAAGATTTTTGATATTTTTCGAGCAGTCACTAAAAAATGTAAAATTTTAATATTTTATTCGTATCAATTTTCTAATGTGACTGGAGCGATTCGAGAAAAAAAATTGAGGTGTTTTTATGTATTTTTCTTGATTTATATATCTTTTAAACGTTTACGATTTAGGATTTTTGATATTTTTCAGGCAATCACGAAAAAATGAAAAATTTGATATTTAATTCATATCGAAATTCTAAGGTAACTGGTGCAATTTAGGAATTTTTTGAGGTGTTTTTATGTCTTTTTCTTGATTTTTATATTTTTTGGACGTTTACAAATTAAGATTTTCGATATTTTTCAGGCAGTCACGAAAAAATGTAAAATTTTAATCTTATATTTGTATCGACGTTCGAAGGTATCTGGTGTGATTTGGGATTTTTTTTGAGGTGTTTTTATGTCTTTTACTTGATTTTATATTTTTCGAACGTTTACGAATTAAGATTGTTAATATTTTTCGGACAATCTCCACAAAATGTAAAATTATGATATTTTGTTAGTATCGATATTCTAAGGTGACTGGTGCGATTCAAGAATTTTTTGAGATATTTTTCTGTCTTTTTCTTGATCTCTATATTTTTCGAACATTTACGAATTAAAATTTTGATATTTTTATTGCATTGACGAAAAGATATATAATTTTGATATTTTTTTCGTATCGATATTAAAAGGTGACTGGTGCGATTCTATAATTTTTTGAGGTGTTTTTATGTCTTTTTCTTGATTTTTATATTTTTTGGACGTGTAAGAATTAAAATTCTTGATAATTTTCGGACAGTCACGAAAAAAAGTAAAATTTTGATATTTTATTTGTATTGATATTCTTAGTTGTGTGGTGTGATTCGGGAATTTTCTGAGGTGTTTTTATGTCTTTTTCTTTATTTTTATATATTTCGGATGTTTATGAATTAAGATTCTTGATATTTTTCAGGTAGTCACGAAAAAATTTAAAATTTTGATATTCTATTCAATTTTATATTCTAAGGTGACTGGTGCGATTCGATAATTTTTTGAGGTGTTTATATGTCTTTTTTTATTTTTATATTTTACGGTCGTTTAAGAATTAATATTTTTGATATTTTTCGGGAACTCACGAAAAATTATTGAACACTAAAAATATTTATAAATTTTGATATTTTATTCATATAGATATTCTAATGTGACTGGTGTGATTCGATATTTTATTCATGTCTTTTTCTTGATTTTTTTATTTTTCTGACGTTTTCGAATTAAATTGTTTTACATTTATCGGGTAGTCTTGAAAAAATGTATAATTTTGATATTTTATTCCTATAGATATTTAAGGTGACTAGTGCGATTCTGATTTTTTTGATGTATTTTTATGTCTTTTTCTTTATTTTTATATTTTCGGACGATTATGAATTAAATTTTTAAATATTTCGGGCAATCCAGAAAAAATGTATAATTTTGATATTTTATTCGTATCGATATTCTAAGGTGACTGGTGTGATTCGGGAATTTTTGAAGTGTTTTCATGTATTTTTCTTGATATTTGTATTTTTCGGACGTTTACAAATCAAGTTTTTTAATATTTTCACGAAGTGGGGAAAAAATGTAAAATTTGATATTTTATTCGTATTGATATTCTAAGGTGACTAGTGCAATTCGAGAATTTCTTTATATGTTTTTATGTCTTTTTCTTGATTATTTTATTTTTCGGATGTTTACCAATAAAGATTTCTGATATTTTTCGGGCAGTCACGAAAGAAATGTAAAATTTTGTTATCTTATTCTTATCGATATTCTATGGTGTCTGGTGCGATTCGGGTATTTTTTGAGTGTTTTAATGTCTTTTTCTACATTTTTATATTTTTAGGAAGTTTACAAATTAAATTTTTTGATATTTTTTGAGCAGCCACGAAATAATGAAAAATTTTGATATTTTATTCGTATCGATATTTTGCGGTAACTAGTGCGATTCGGTAATTTTTGAGGTGTTTTTACTTCTTTTTCTTGATTTTTATATTTTTCAGACGTTTACGAATTAAGATTTTTGATATTTTCAGGAAGTCATGAAAAAATGAAATTTTTGACATTTTATTTGTCAATATTCTAAGGTGACTGGTGCTATTCGGAAATATTTTTCGGGCAGTCACCAAAAAATGTAAAATTTTGATATTTTATTTGTATTGATATTCTAAGGTGAGTGGTGATATTTGGGAATTTTTGAGGTGTTTTTATTTCTTTTACTTGATTTTTATATTTATCGGACATTTAAGAATTAAGACTTTTGATATTTTTCGGGAAGTCATGAAAAAATGAAAATTTTGACATTTTATTTATCAATATTCTAAGGTGACTGGTGTGATTCGGAAATATTTTTCGGGCGGTCACCAAAAAATGTAAAATTTTGATATTTTATTTGTATTGATATTCTAAGGTGAGTGGTGCTATTTGGGAATTTTTTGAGATGTTTTTTTATGTCTTTTTCTTGATTCTTATATTTTTCAAACATTTACGAATTATTTTTTTTTATATTTTTCGAAATATAAAAAAAATGTAATATTTTGATATTTTATTTGTATCGATAATCTATGGTGACTGGTGCCATTTTGGAATTTTTTGAGGTGTTTTCATGTATTTTTCATATTTTTATATTTTTCGGACGTTTACGAATTTAGATTTTTGATATTTTTTGGGCAGTCACTGAAAAATATAGAATTTTGATTCTACTCGTATCGATATTCTAAGGTGACTTGTGTTATTTTGAATTTTTTTTGAGGTGTTTTTGTGTCTTTTTCTTGAATTTTATATTTTTTTAACATTTACGAATCAAGATTTTTGATACTTTTCGGGCAATCACGAAAAAATGAAATTTTTTGATATTTAATTCATATTGGTATTCTAAAGTAACTGGTGCGATTCAAGAATTTTTGAGGTGTTTTTATATATTTTTGTAGATGTTTTTATTTTTTGGACGTCTACGAATTAAGATTTTTGATATTTTTCGGGCAGTCACGAAAAAATATTAAATATTGATATTATATTTGTTTCGACGTTCTAAGGTATCTAGTGCAATTTGGGATTTTTTGAGGTGTTTTTATTTCTTTCTCTTGCTTTTTAAATTTTTCGGACGTTTATGATTGACTAGTTTTGATATTTTTCGGACAATCACGAAAAAATGTAAATTTTGATATTCTATTTGTATCGATATTCTAAGGTGACTGGTGCGATGCGATGATTTTTTGATGTGTTTTTATGTCTTTTTATTGATTTTTATATTTTTCGAACGTTTACGAATTAAAGTTTTGATATTTTTTATATTGTTACAAAAAAATATTAAATTTTGATATTTTATTCGTATCGATATTAGAAGGTGACTGGTGCGATTCTATAATTTTTTGAGGTGTTTTTATGTCTTCTTTTTTTTATATATATTTTTCGGACATTTACAAATTAAAACTTTTGAAATTTTTCTGGGAGTCACAAAAAAATGTAAAATTTTGATATTCTATTTTTATCGATATTCTGAGATGACTGGTGCAATTCGTGAATTTTTTGTGGTGTTTTTATGTCTTTTTCTTGATTTTCATATTTTTTGGATGTTTATGAATTAAGATTTTTGATATTTTATAGGAAGTCACGAAAAAATTTAAAAATTTGATATTCTATTTATATTTATATTCTAAGGTGACTGGTGCGATTTGAAAACTATTTGAGGTGTTTTTGTATCTTTTTTTATTTTTATATTTTACGGACGTTTACGAATTAAGATTTTTGATAATTTTTGAGCAGTAACGAAAAAATGTAAAATTTTGATATTTTATTCATATTAATATTCTATGGTGACTTGTGCGATCCGGGAATTTTTCGAGGTGTTTTTATATCTTTTTCTTTACTGTTATATTTTTGTACTTTTACGAATTAAAATTTTAGATATTTTCGGGCAGTCACAAAAATATGTAAAACACTAAAAATATCTAGAATTTTGATATTTTATTCATATTGATATTATAAGGTGACTGGTGCGATTTCGGGAAATTTTGAGGTCTTTTTATGTCTTTTCTTGATTTTTATATTATTTGGACGTTTGCGAATTAAAATTTGGTGTATTTTTCGGGCAATCACGAAAATATGTAAAATTATGATATTTTATTTGTATAGATATTCTAAGGTGACTTGTGCGATTCTAGAATCTTTTAAGGTATTTTTATGTCTTTTTCTTGATTTTAATATTTTTCAAATATATATGAATTAATTTTTTTAATATTTTTGGGCAGTCACGAAAAAATGTAAAACTTGTATATTTTATTCGTATTGATATTCTAAGGTTACTGGTGTGATTCGACAATTTTTTTGAGGTGTTTTATGTCTTTTTCTTGACTTTTATATTTTTCGAACGTTTACGAATGAAGATGTTTGATATTTTTTGGGCAATCACGAAAAATTGTAAAAATTTTGAAATTTTATTTGTATCGATATTTCTAGATGACTGATGCGATTCGTGAATTTTTTGAGGTGTCTTTATGTCTTTTTCTTGATTTTTATATTTTTCGGATGTTTACGTATTAAGATTTTTTATATTTTTCTGGTTGTCACGAAAAAGTGTAAAATTTTGATATTTTATTTGTATCGATATTCTAAGGAAACCGGTGCGATTCGGGATTTTTTTGAGGTGTTTTTCTGTCTTCTCCTTGATTTTTATATTTTTCGGACATGTAGGAATTAAGATTTTTGATATTTTTTGGGAAATAACGAAAAAATGTAAAATTTTGAAATTTTTTTCTTATCGATATTCTAAGGTGACAAGTGCAATTCGGGAATTTTTTGAGGTATTTTTATGTGTTTTTCATGATTTTAATAATTTTCGGACGTTTAGGAATGGAGAGTATTTATATTTTTCTAGTTGTCACGAAAAATAATAAAATTTTGATATTCTATCTATATCGATATTCTAAAGTAACTAGTGCGATTTGTGAATTTTTTGAGGTGTTTTATGTATTTTTCTTGATTTTTATTTTTTCGAACGAATACGAATTAAGATTTTTGATATTTTTTCGGCAATCACGAAAAAAAGAGAAATTTTAATATATTATTTATTGTCATTCTATGATGAGTGGTGCGATTCGTGAAATTTTTAACGTTTGCGTATTAAAATTTTTATACTTTTTGACGTTCGCAAATTAAATTATTTGATATTTTTCGAGCAATCACGAAAAATTGTAAAATTTTGATATATTATTTGTATTGATATTCTAAGGTGACTGGTGCGATTCGGCATTTTATGAGGTGTTTTTATGTCTTTTTCTTGATTTTTATATTTTTTGAATGTTACGAATTAAGATTTTTTATATATTAGGGCATTCACGAAAAAATGTAAAATTTTGACGTTTTATTCTTATTGATATTCTAAGGTGACAAGTGCGATTCGGGAATTTTTTGGGCTGTTTTTATGTGTTTTTCATGATTTTAATAATTTTCTGACGTTTACGAATGAAGATTTTATATATTTTCCGGGCGGTCCCTAAAAGTTGAAAAATTTGATACTCTATTTGAATCGATATTCGAAAAATATAAAAATCAAGAAGTCACGAAAAAATATATAGTTTTCATATTTTATTTATATCGATATTCTAAGGTGACTGCTGCGATTCGGGAATTTTTTGAGGTATTTTTATCTCTTTTTCTTGATTTTAAATTTTTCAGACGTTTACATTATAAATTTTTTGATATTTTTCGGGCAGTCGCGAAAAATCTAAAATTTTGATATTTTATACCGATCGATATTCTAAGGTGACTGGTGTGATTCAGGAATTTTGTGAGGTGTTTTTATTGTCTTTTTCTTGATTTTTATATTTTTCGGACGTTTACAAATTTAATTTTTTGATATTTTCGGGCAATAACGAATAAATGTAAAATTCTGATATTTTATTCATATCGATATTCTGAAGTCACTGGTGTGATTCGGGAATTTTTTATGTGTTTTTATGTGTATTTCTTTATTTTATATATTTTCGGACGTGGAGGAATTAAAAATTTTCATACTTTTCGGGCAGTCACGAAAAAAATTAAATTGTTTATATTTTATTCGTATCGATATTCTAAGGTGACTGGTGCGATTCGGCAATTTTTTAGGTGTGTTTTTTTTATCGTTTTCTTGATTTTTATTTTTTTCACACATTGACAAATTAAAATTTGTGATATTTTTCAGGCAGTCATGAATGAAAGTAATTTTTTATATTTTATTCATATCGATATTCTAATGTGACTGGTGCGATTCGGGAAATTTTTTTGCCATTTTGATGTCTTTTTCTTAATTTTATATATCTTTCGGACGTTTACGAATTAAAATTTTTGGTATTTTACAGACAGTCAAGAAAAAATGTAAAATTTTAAAGTTTTATTCATATCGATATTCTAAGGTGAATGGTGCGATTCAGGAACTTTTTTGACATGTTTTTATGTCTTTTTCTTGATTTTTATACTTTTTGGACGTTTACATATAGAATTTTTTGATATTTTTCCGGCAGTCACGAAAAATATCAAAATATTATATTCCATTTGTATCGATATTTTAAGGTGACTGGTGCGATTCGAGAACTCTTTTGACGTGTTTTTATGTCTTTTTAGTGGTTTTTAGATTTTCGGACGTTAACGAATTAAAATTATTGATATTTTTCTTGTTGTTACGAAAAAATGTAAAATTTTGATATTTTATTTGTATCGATATTCTAAGTTGACTAGTGCGATTCAAGGTTTTTTTGAGGCGTTTCAATATCTTTTTCTTGATTTTTATATTTTTGGGACGTTCACGAACTAAAACTTTTAATAATTTTTGGGCAGGCACGAAAAAATGTACAATCTTATTATTTTATTCGTATCGATATTTTGAGCTGACTGGTGCCATTCGTGAATTTTTTGATGTCTTTTTATGTATTTTTCTTTATTTTTATATTTTTCGGACTGTCACGAATAAAAGAAATTTTTTGATATTTTATTGATATCGATATTCTAATGTGACTGATGCGATTCGAGAATTTTTGAGTTGTTTTTATATCTTTGTCTTGATGTAAATTTTTTTCAGACGTTTACGAATTAAAATTTTTATTATTCTTTGGGCAGTTACGAAAAAATATAATATTTTTGATATTTTATTCGTATTGGTATTCTATGCTGATTGATGCGATTCGAGGATCTTTTGACGTGTTTTTATGTTTTTTTCTTGCTTTTTTATTTTTTGGATGTTTACGAATTAAAAATTTTAATATTTTTCAGGTAGTTAAGATAAAATGTGACAATTTGATATTTTATTCTTATCAATATTCAAAAGTGACTGATAGGATTCGGAAATTTTTAAGGTGTGTTTATGTCCTTTTCATGATTTTTGTATATTTAAAACGTTTACGAATTAAAATGTATGATATTGATATTTTATTTGTATCGATATTTTAAGGTGACTGGTGCATTTCAGGAATTTTTAAGGCGTTTTATTTCATTTTCTTGATTTTTATATTTTTCAAACGTTTACGAAATAATTCTTTTGATATTTTTCGAGTAATCTCGAAAAACTATAATTTTTTTATATCTTATTCATATCGATATTCTAAGGTGCCTGGTGCGATCGAGATATTTTTTTAGGTGTTTTTATGTCTTTTTCTTGATTTTTATGTTTTTTGGAAGTTAACCATTATTCTAAGGTGACTAGTGCAATTGAGGAATTTTTGTAGCTATTTTTATTTATTTTTATAGATTCTTATATTTTTCGGATGTTGATGAATTAAGATTTTTGATATTTTTCGGGCAGTATGAAAAAATGTAAAATTTGGATATTTTATTCGTATTGACATTCTAAGGTGACTAATGTGATTCGGGAATATTTTAAGGTATTTTATGTCCTTTTTTTATTTTTATATTTTCAGACGTTGACGAATTAAATTTTTTAATATTTTTCGGACCGTCACAAATAAACATAAAAAATTTCTATTTTATTCATCTCGACATTGTAAGGTGATTGGTGCAATTCAGGACGTTTACGAATTTCAATTTTTGATAATTTTTGGGCAGTCAAGAAAAAACGTAAAATTTTGATATTTTATTCGTATCGATATTCTCAGGTGATTGGTGCGATTCGAGAAATTTTTGAGGTGTTTTTATGTCTTTTTCTTGATTTTTATATTTTTTAGACGATTACGAATTCAAATTTTTGATATTTTTCAGACAGTCACGAAAAATGTAAAATTTTGATATTTTATTCATATCGATATTCTAATGTGACAAGTGCGATTCGGGAATTCTTTGAGGTGTTTTATATCTTTTTCTTGATCTTAATATTTTTCGGACGTTTCCAATTAAATTTTTAAATATTTTTGTGGCAATCACAAAAAAATGTAAATTTTTTATAATCCATTTTTATCAATATTCTAAGGTGACCGGTGCGATTTGGAGAATGTTTTGAGATGTTTTTATGTCTTTTTCGTGATTTTTATATTTTTTGGATGTTTACAAATTCAAATTTTTGATAATTTTCAAGTAGTCACGAAAAAATATAATATTTTGATATTTTATATGTATCGATATTCCAAATAACTTGTGTTATTCGATAATTTTTTGAGATGTTTTTATGTCTTTTTCTTGATTTGTATATTTTTCGAACGATTACGAATTAATTTTTGTTATATTTTTCGGGCTGTCACGAAAAAATGTAACATTTTGATATCTTATTCGCATCGATATTCTAAGGAGACTGGTGTGATTCGTGAATTTTTTAGGTGTTTTTATGTCTTTTTTTATTTTTATATTTATCGGACGTTTACGAATTAAAATTATTGATATTTTTTGGACAATCACGAAAAATTATAAATTTTTGAAATTTTATTTGTATCGATATTCTAAGGACATTGGTGTGATACGGGAATTTTTTGAGATTTCTTTATGTCTTTTTCTTGAATTTTATATTTTTCGAACGTTTACAAATTAAAATCATTGATATTTTTCGGGAAGTATGAAAAAATATAAAATTTGGATATTTTATTCGTATCGACATTCTAAGGTGATTGGTAGGATTCAATAATATTTCGAGCAGTTTTTATATCTTTTTCTTGATTTTTATATTTTTCGGATGTTTACAAATTAATTTTTTTCTATTTTTCGGACAATCACGAAAAATAATTTTTTTTAATATTTCATTAGTGTCAATATTCTAAGGTGACTAGTGCAATTCGAGACTTTTACGAATTAAAATTTATGATATTTTTTGGGTAGTCACAAAAAAATGTAAAATTTTGATATTATATTCGTATCGACATTTTTAGGTGACTGGTGCGATTCGTGAATTTTTTCAAATATTTTTATGTCTTTCTTTTTTATTTTTATATTTTTCAGACATTTACGAATTAAAATTTTTGATAATATTTGGGCAGTAATGAAAAAATATAATTTTTTTATATTTTATTCGTACGATATTCTAAGGTGACTTGTGCGATTCAAAAATTTTTTGAGCTGTTTAATGTGTTTTTCAAGATTTTTATATTTTTCTAACGGTTACGAAATATTTTTTTTATATATTTCGGGCAGTTACTTAAAAATGTAAAATTTTGAAATATTATTTGTATCGATATTCTATGGTGACTAGTGCAATTCGGGTATTTTTTGAGTTGTTTTTAGGTATTTTTGTTGATTTTTATATTTATCGGATTTTTACGAATTAAAATCTTTGATATTTTTTCGGGCAGCCATTAAAAAATGTAAAATTTTGATACTTTATTCGTTTCGATATTAAGCTGACTATTGCGATTTAGGAATTTTTTGAGGTGTTTTTATGTCATTTTAAAAATATTTTCGGGCAGTCACTAAATAAGGTAAAGTTTGATATTTTATTCGTATCGATATTTAAGGTAACTAGTGCGACTCGAGAATTTTTTGAGGTGTTTTTATGTCTTTTTCTTGATTTTTATATATTTCGGACGTTTACGAATTAATTTTTTTTATATTTTTCTGGCAGTCACGAAAAAATGTAAAATTTTGAGATTTTATTTATATCATTATTCTAAGGTGACTGGTGTGATTGGGGAGTTCTTTAAGGTGTTTTGATGTCTTTTTCTTGATTTTAATATTTTTCGGACGTATACAAATTACAAATTTTAATATTTTTGTAGTAGTCACTAAAAAATGTAAAATTTTGATAATTTTTCGTATCGATATTCTAAGGTGAAGGATGCGATTCAAGAATTTTTTGAGATGTTTTTATGCTTTTTCTTGATTCAAATATTTTTCGGATGTTTACGAATTAAAACTTTTGATATAATTTTCAAGCAGACACAAAAAAATATAAAATTTTGATATTTTATTCGTATCGATATTCTAAGGTGACTATGCGATGCGGGAATTGTTTGAGGTGTTTTTATGACTTTTTCTTGATTTTTATATTTTTCTAACGTTTACGAATTAAATTTTTTGATATTTTTGGACAGTCACGAAAAAATGTAAAATTTAGAGGTGTTTTTATGTCTTTTTCTTGATTTTTATATTTTCTGGCAGTAACGAAAAAATGTAAAATTTTGATATTTTATTCGTATCAATATTCTAAGGTGATTAGTGCGATTCTAGAATTTTTTGAGGTGTTTTTATATCTTATTCTTGATTTTTATATTTTTCATGCGTTTACGAATTAAAACTTTTGATATTTTTTGGCAGTCACGAAAATATTTAAAATTTTTATATTATTTTCATATCGTTATTCTAACGTGACCGGTGCGATTCGAGAATTTTTCAAGATGTTTTTATGTTTTTTTCTTGATTTTTATATTTTTCGGACCTTTACGAATCAAAATTTTTGATATTTTTCAGGCAGTTACGAAAAAATGTAAAATTTTGATAGTCTATTTGTATCGATATCCTAAAGTGATTGGTGCGATTCAAGAATTTTTTGGGGTATTTTTATATCTTTTCCTTGATTTTTATATTTTTCGGACGTTTACAAATTATGATTTTGATATTTTATGGGTAGTGACGAAAAAATGTAAAATTTGAATATTTTATTTGTATCGATATTCTAAGGTGACTGGTGCGTTTCGAGAATTTTTAGAGGTGTTTTTATGTCTTTTTCTTGATTTTACTATTTTTCGGATGCTGACAAATAATTTTTTTTGATATTTTTCAGGCAGTCACGAAAAAATGTAAAATTTTGATGTCTTATTCTTATCGATATTCTAAGATGACTGGTGCAATTCAAGAATTTTTTGATGTGTTTTTATGTCTTTTTCTTGATCATTATATTTTTTGAAAGTTTACGAATTAAAATTTTTGATATTTTTTGGGCAGTCACGAAAAAAGATAAAATTTTGATATTTTATTTGTATTGATATACTAAGTTGACTGGTGCAAATCAAGAATTTTTTGAGGTGTTTTTATGTCTTTTTTCTTGATTTTTATATTTTTTAGACGTTTACGAATTAAATTTTTTGATATTTTTCTGACAGAAAAGAAAAAATGTTAAATTTTGATATTTTATTCGTACCATATTTTAAGGTGCCTAGTGCGATTCAGAAATTTTTGAGATGTTTTTATGTCTTATCCAGATTTTTATATTTTTCGAAGGTTTACATATTAAAATTTTTGATATAATTCTGGGAGTCACGAAAAAATGTAAAATTTGATATTTTATTCGTATCGATATTCTAAGGTGACTGGTCCGATTCGGAAAGTTTTTGAGGTGGTTTTATGTTTTTTTCTTGATTTTTGTATTTTCGAACGTTTACTCATTAAAATTTATAATATTTTTCAGACAGTGACGAAAAAATATAAATTTTTGATATCTTATTTGTATCGATACTCTAAGGTGACTGGTGCGATTCGGGAATTTTTTGAGGTGTTTTTATGTCTTTTTCTTGATTTTATATTTTTCGGTCGTATACGAATCAAATTTTTTGATATTTTTCAGGCAATCACGAAATAATGTAAACTTTTGATATTTTATTCGTATTGATATTCTAAGGTGATTGGTGCGATTTGGGAATTTTTTGAAGTGTTTTTATGTCTTTTTCTTGATTTTTATATTTTTCGGACGTTTACGAATTAAACTTTTTGATATTTTTCCGATAGTCATGATAAAATGTTAAATTTTGATATTTTATTCTTATCGATATTCTATGGTGACTGGTGCGATTTGAAAAAAATTTGAGGTGTTTTTATGTCTTTTTCTTGATTTTTGTATTTTCGAACGTTTACTCATTAAAATTTTTGATATTTTTCAGGAAGTCAGGAAAAAATGTAAAATTTTGATACTTTATTCGTTTCAATATTATAAGGTGACTGGTGCGATTCAGGAATTTTTTGAAGTGTTTTTATGTCTTTTTCTTGATTTTTATATTTTTCTAACATTTACGAATTAAAATTTTTGATTTTTTTGGGCAGTCACAAAAAAAGGTAAAATTTTGAGGTGTTTTTATGTCTTTTTCTTGATTTTTACATTTTTTGAACGTTTACTCATTAATTTTTTTGATATTTTTCGGACAGTCACGAAAAAATGTAAAATTTTGATATTTTATTCGTATCGATATTCTAAAGTGATTGGTGCGATTCGAGAATTTTTTGAGGTGTTTTTTTTGTCCTTTTCGTGATTTTCATATTTTTCTAAAGTTTACGAATTAATTTTTTTTATATTTTGGGGCAGTAACGAAAAAATTTAAATTTTTGAGGTGATTTTACGTCTTTTTATTGTTTTTTATATTTCTTAAACGTTTACGAATTAAAATTTTTGATATTTTTCGGGCAGTCACGAAATAATGTAAAATTTTGATATTTTATTTCTATCGATATTCTAAGGTGACTGGTGGGATTCGAGAATTTTTTGAGGTGTTTTTATGTTTTTTTCTTGATTTTTATATTTTTCGGACGTTGACGAATTAAAACTTTTGATATTTTTTGGCAGTAACGAAAAAAATGTAAATTTTCGATATTTTATTTGTATTGATATTCTAAGGGGACTGGTGTGATTCGAGATATTTTTGAGGTGTTTTTATGTCTTTTTCTTGATTTTCATATATTTTAGACGTTTACGAATTAAGTTTTTTCAAAAAATTTCGAGCAGTCACGAAAAAATGTAAAATTTGAATGATTTATTCGTATCGATATTCTATGGTGACTGATACGATTCGGGGATTTTTGAAGTATTTTTATGTCTTTTTCTTGAATCTTATATTTTTCGGACGTTTACGAATTAAATTTTTTGATATTTTTTGGGCAATAACGAAAAAATGTAAAATTTTGATATCTTATTCGTATTGATATTCTAAGGTGACTAGTGCAATTCGGGAGTTTTTTGAAGTGTTTTTATGTCTTTTTCTTGATTTTTATATTTTTCGGATGTTTACGAATTAAAATTTTTGAAATTTTTTGGGCAGTCACGAATAAATGTAAAATTTTGATATTTTATTCGTATCGATATTCTAAGGTTACTGGTGCGATTCTGGAATTTTTGAGGTGTTTTTATATCTTTTTCTTGATTTTTATAATTTTTTGGACGTTTACAAACTATAATTTTTGATATTTTTGGGCTGTCACGAAAAAATGTAAAAATTTATTATTTTATTTGTATCGATGTTCTTAGAGGACTGGTGCGATTCGAGAATTTTTTGGGGTGTTTTTATGCTTTTTCTTGATTTTTATATTTTTCAGACGTTTACGAATTAAAATTTTTGATATTGTTGGAGCAGTCACGAAAAAATGTAAAATTTTGGTATCTCATTATTATCGATATTCTAAGGTGACTGGTGCGATTCAAAAAATTTTTGAGATAGTTTATGTCTTTTTCTTGATCTTTCTATTTTTCAGACGTTTACGAATTAAAATTTTTGACATTTTTCAGACAGTTACAAAAAAAAATTACATTTTGATATTTTATTCATATAGAGTGCCTTTTATGTTCAAAAAAGTTATAATCAAAACCTAGGCTATGATATTGCAAGATGGTGGTCAATCCTCTATGGGGATTTTTTATCAACTTTCAAATTCTGAATTCCCTTCCTTACCAATTAGTTCCAGTTCTGTTTCAATCAAAGCTAACTTGCCGTTGGAAAAATCGTTTGCAGAGTCTATTTTAGTAAAGGAGGCAGAATCTCAACATCATGATGATCTCAGGAAGGAATTCACAGTAGTTGGGGGTATCCCACAAATCAAATGGACTGAGGAGGAAGTGACTAAAATGAACCATATTGAAAAACTTCAATTCGCTGTAGTTGGGAAATTTACATATGAGTGGTCGGATCTTGAAGAATTGAGGAAAATAATTCCTCAACAATGTAATGTTAAAGGTAGTTGTCAGATTGGATTACTTCGGAGTAAACATGTTCTTATACGTCTAACCAGGCAGGAGGATTTCGTTAACCTAATCTCAAAGGGGGCTTACTATATTACTAGTAAGGATTGGTACTCGTACTTGATGCGTACCTTGATTTACGACTCAAAATTTAAGGTTAATGAGGAAACAACAATGACCATGGCATGGATATCTTTTCCAAATCTATTGCCTACCTTTTTTGTCAAGGAGTGTTTATTTTCTCTTGCATCCACAGTGGGCAAACCAATACAGTTGGACCAAGCTACCATCAACACAACAAGACCTAGTTGTGCGAGGGTGAAAGTTTTGATAGACCTTGTAGGAGAATTGCCTAAAGCAGTGCAAATGAATATTGAGAATGTAGCTTCTGGAGAAATAAGATCTAATACGATTATAATCCAATAAGACTATGTCCCTAAATACTGCTTTGATTGCAAGATGCAAGGTCACAACAAGGAAAATTGTAAGGTTAGGAAGAGGAGAAAAGAAGATCATAACTATCAGCACGATAAGAAAGAGCCGCAGATTAGCCTAGAACATCAGATTCCTTATGGTCACCAAATGCAGAAAGGGAAGGCAAAAATACTGTCAAGTGGGAAAGTAGTTGGAGATTCAGGTATATGGAATATTGTTAGGGATAAAAGGGTCTTTGCTCCTCAACTAACCACCAGAGTGGAGAAGAAATTTGAGGTTCTAGCTCAAGACCACCTTTCAGAAGAAGAATCTTGTCATAACATTGATAGTGATAATGCTGAATTACAAGCTAAAAAGGGTGAACAAAATAATCAGTCAACAAAGGAATGGGTGGCAACAACTTTTATGACTGATTTGCATGGTGAGTCTTCCACTTTCAGCAACCCTGATGAACCTGCAAAAAACCAACAAAAAGAAGCTCAAGACTGATAAAGGAGATGTGATTGGAAGTTTGCAAAATTCAATTCCAGTTAATGTACTTTATCAACTACAACCTTCCAATCGAGAATTGATTGTAGGGGAACAAATTGGAAAGATCGCCCACCAGGTAGATGAAAAAGTTAAAGATATGCAAGAGGTGGATCAACAAAGTCCTAGGGTCTCGTTTCAGTCACACGAAATTGTAACAGATGATGACAATAAGCAGCAACATCATGATGGCACATTATGCAACAATCAGGCATGCTTGGTGAGTACAAGTAGGGAGGAAGAAGAAGAGTATTCTCAGCTTCAGGAGCATTGTATGGCACTGGTGGAAGTTCCTATGGCAATGCAAGTGGTTGAAACAAAAATGATTCAAATTGAGTCTCCTAACAGAGTACTTCATAATATTATAACACATAATTTAGGAGAAAACATAGAAGGTGATTCATCTAATGCAAATCAGATTGCTATGGGGATTACAAAGGAAGAAAAAATTGATGACTTACTGGAGATCATGGCCACATAAGCAGACTTATCACCAAGGATTATGAAGATTGCTAGAAAAGGGAAGAAGCAAGGAAGTGGAGATCATAGTCAACCTATCAGAGTTCAACCAAAGAGATCCAAAACAACATCCAATAAGCAATGAAGGCTTTTATATGGAATATTAGATCAGTAAAATCCCAACAAACTTTTCAAAGGGTACAAATGTTACACAAGTTTCATAATTTTTCATTTATTGGATTACTGGAGCCTTTTTAGAACTCTAGGCAGATTAACAAATACAAAAGGAGATTGAAGATGCAAAATGCTTTAACTAATTGTAACGGTAAGATCTGGTGTTTTATAAGCCAGGACATAGATATAACAGTGATACAAGATACAGAGCAACAATTAACTATGAAACTGAAGTAACATACAGTTATTAACAGTTTTTATATTACATTAGTGTATGCTAAATGTAATGCAAGCCAAAGACTGGTCCTATGGGATGATATTTATCAACTAGCAATAGGGATGCATGATCATTGGTTGATTAGGGGTGACTTTATTGTGGTATTGAATGCGGAAGAGAAAATATGGGGTTTACCAGTTATTGCAGCTGATTATGATGACTTTGAGAATTGCATCTCATCATGTGATCTAACAGAGGTTAAGTTTAAGGGGAGCCCTTTCACTTGGTGGAATGGTAGGGCAGGAGATGATTGCATTTTTGAAAGATTAGACAGAATTTTGATCAATCAACAAATGCAATGATGGTTTAATCACACTGAGGTGGAACACTTACCTAGAACAGGGTCTGACCATGCTCCATTGTTATTTTCTTGTGATGTTAACGAGGTCAAACATAAGAAACCTTTCAAATTCCTTAAATTTTGGACAGAAAATAATGCTTTTCAAGATATAGTTAGTCAGAATTGGTGTACCAATGACTCTCAAAATCCTTTTATGAACTTTAAGGAGAATGTAAAGAGAGTAAAAACTGCGTTGACAAAATGGAGTAGGGAAACCTATGGAGATATATTTAAGCAGATTATCATCAGAGAAGATATTGTCAAGATTAAGGAAAAGTTGTTTGATGAGTTTCCTACTGCTACAAACATAGAAGTGCTACAGAGAGCTCAATCTGAGTATAAAAAATATCTTCACTTTGAAGAGATTTTTTGGCAACAGAAGGCAAGCTATGATTGGTTTGAAAATGGGGATAGAAATACAATTTTTTTCCATAGTGTTATGCAGGGCAGAATAAAAAGCTTCATATTCAAAGAATTCAGAACTCTCAAGGTAATTGGTTAGAGACAGAAGAAGACATTGCAACAGCGGCAGTATCTTTCTATCATAATCAATTCTCTCAAGAAAGAGATGCTTCATCTTTCTTCCTGCTCAGACACATTCCCGAGTATATCAATGAAGAGGAAAATTTAAAGCTTTGTAGACCTCCTTATCTGAATGAAGTTAAAAAGGTGGTGTTTGAATTAAATGGAGATAGTGCGAGTGGTCTAGATGGTCTAACAGGTAAATTCTATCAAAGTTGCTGGGAGATTGTGGGGAGAGATATTCTCAGAATGGTTCATGACTTTTTCAGAGGTAATACCCTACCTAAATCAGTTACACACACTAATTTGGTTTTAGTGCCAAGAAGGAGCAAGTTCAGGAGTTCACTGATTTGAGATCTATTAGCTTGAGTAACTTCATCAATAAGATATTATCTAGAATTGTTTATAACAGAGTTGAAAGCCTTCTCCCCAGATTGATCTCTTGCAATCAATAAGGTTTTGTTAAGGGGAGAAGCATCATTGAAAATGTCTTATTAACTCAAGAAATTGTTTCAAATATTAGAAAGAGGGGTAAGCCTAGTAATGTACTCATTAAATTGGATATGGCTAAGGCTTATGACAGAGTTTCCTGGTTCTTTTTTATGAAAGTGTTAAGGAAAATGGGTTTTTCTGAAGTGTTTGTTGACATTATTTGGAGATTACTCTTTAATAATTGATATTCTATCCTTATTAATAGTCACTCTCATGGTTTCTTTCATTCAACTAGGGGAGTAAAACAAGGGGATCCTTTATCTCCTATTTTATTTATCTTGTCAACAGAAGTTCTAAGCAGGGACCTAAATTCCTTATTTGAAGATAGTCAATTTGTAGGGTTTACCTAAGTGGAGTACAAATCTGAATCATCTTGCATATGCTGATGACACTATCATTTTTTCTTCAGCTAATAAGTATTCTTTGGATAAAATTATGGCTATTATACAGGCTTATGAAGCACAATCAGGTCAGAAGGTTAACAAGGATAAGAGTGCCTTTTATGTTCATCGAAACGCAGCAACAGAAGTGATGCATGTAGTGGAGGAGTGTACTGGTTTTTCAAGGGGAAAATTTCCTTTTAAATACTTAGGGTGTCCCATAACACATTCCAGGAAAAGAAAATCTCATTATGATGATTTGTTGAATAAAGTTAAGGCTAAACTACAAGCCTGAAAAGGGAATATGCTCTCATACGGAGGTAAAGAGGTCTTGATTTCTAGTGTTCTACAAAGTGTCCCTGTGCATGTGTTATCAACTATTGTGCCTCCTACATGTGTGGTTAAGGAGTTACACAGAATTATTGCTAAATTTTTTCGGAGTAATAAGGTCAATAGTAGGAGTAAGCACTGGGCTAATTGGGAGAAGGTGTGTCTACCTAAACATGAAGGAGGTTTAGGTTTTAGATCTATGTTTGATGTCTCTCAAGCCATGTACGCTAAACTCTGGTGGAGGTTTAGAACTCAGAACTCCTTATGGGCTAATTTTATGTGGAATAAGTATTGTAAAAAACAAACTCCAGCACTTGTGCAGTGGAAAGGAGGATCTCAACAGTGGAAAAACATGTTACTAAACAGGGAACACCTTGAACAATATATATGGTGGGAACCTAAGGGAGGTTCAGTTTCTATTTTGTATGACAATTGGATCATGCTTGGTCCACTTCACAATCACCATTCAGAGGTGATGTCATGCTATCCATTGACAAAGGTGGATGTTTTCATGAAGGAGTCTGGATGGGACTATGATGAAATGAAGAGTCATTTTCCTGATCATATCATAGAGCATATTAAAAGTTATATGGGACATGTAAAGACTTCTAATATGAGTGATAATCCATGGTGGATTAAAACAAGTTCTGGAAACTTTTCTGTAAAAAGTGCATGGGAGATCCTAAGGAGAAAAGATGAAGCTACTGAATTTTATAAGAAGATTTGGGTACAAAATCTTCCATTTAAGATAACTTTCTTTGGTTGGAGAGTGTGGACTAATAGGTTCCTGAAGCAACAATTTTGGCTACTTGGAACCCAAATGTCTCACAATTTTGTTCTTATTGTTCTGTGCCATCTAGAGAGACAATGGAACACCTTTTTCTTAAGGGTGAGATAGCTATCAGAGTGTGGAATTATTATTCAAAGGCTGATGGTATACTTGGTCCTTGGATTTAGGTGAAATAAGCTATAAAGAAATGGTGGGATGCGCAAGGAAACTCAAGGTAGAAGATAATTTTTCAAGTTGTTCCTATTATCATTCTATGGTTTTTGTGGAAGAGAATGAACTTAGTTATGCATGGGGTAGTATATTCAGTAGATAAGGTCATTTGGGATATTAACAATACTGTCCACAAATTAATTAAATTGAAGTTTAAGTATTCTGATGTTCCAATATCTTGGCCACATATGGTAGCTCGACTGGATGGATACAAACCAAGTTTGCAATACAAGATGGTGAAGTGGTTGCCACCCCCTACTGGTTGGTGGAAGTATAACACTGATGGGGCCTCAAGAGGTAATCCTGGGCCTAGTTCAGCTGCATTTTGTGTAAGAAATTCTGATGGAGATCTAATGGTTGCTAAGGGCTTGCAAGTTGCTGATACTACTAATTTAATAGCAGAGGTTGTTGCTATTAGAGAAGGTCTATTCTATTGCTGGGAGAATAATTTCTCAAATGTCATTATTGAAACAGATTCTATGGCATTAGTACACATCCTTTATGGTGTCTGGGAGGTCCCTTGGAGTGTGACAATGGTGGTCAATTCCATTAATAGCCTTAAGGAAATGTTATTAGTAAGAGTACAACGCTCCTTAAGGGAGGGAAATACTCTTGCTGATATTTTGCTAACCTAGTTTTTTATCTTGCAGGTACATTTGAATTCAAAACATTTTAAGAGATTCCAAGTAAAGGAAAAACTATCATCATTATGGATAAGCACAGTGTTCCAAATTTTAGAGTCAGACATTCAGATCATACAAGAAGTACAGTGCAATAACTATAGGCATTGGTACTTTGTTTCATTATAAATAATAGAACCATTGAAAGAGAGTCCAAATTACTACTTTCCATATGATGTCTGAAATAATTTCGGTTGGTTATAATACCATGCACCTGGTGAGAGCTCAGAGGTGTTACAAATGGTATAAAGCCAGGACTCATGAGGTATTAGTACATTTGCTCTTTAACAAAGGTTCCAATTTTATATGCAGGGTTGGAATTGGCATCATATAAATATTTTAATTTCAATGCTCTTGACTTAAATGGTGGTATTAATCTAGTCGGATTCATTCCATTTAAGTAGAGGCGTTGAAAATAAGGTGTGTATAATGAATTTCGATCAAGTTTTCAATGGTACCTTAATCCTTGATGAGAATGAGTTGCGATAATTGAAGAACAGTCAACAAGCCAGCTCGAGAAGCCCTTTCCATGGTTTCATGTGTGCCTCAGAGATCAGGAACAATACATATTAGCAAATTTTTGAAAACTTAAATGAAAATGGTGTATCAATCCCCTTTATGGGATTCAACCCATTGGAAATTAGATCTAAGAAAGTTAACTAAAATGTACCTGATCTTTAATGGGAGCTCGACCGTCAACTATAGATGCTCCATAGTTGAAGCTTTTAGTTTCTCCAAGAGACTACACCTTTCGCTGGGAATGGAGGGAGAGATTACACTTTTTTCGAGATGGGTAAGAGCTCTAGAGTTTGGATTTCAAAGGATTTCAGCACATAGAGGCAGAGGACAAGACATTCGTACTCTTAATCGCCGAAATCGGCAGTTTCACGGCAAAGGCAGCTAGATGGAGAAATGAGAAAGCTTCTGAAGCTTCTAAGCTCCTGTCTGTAGCATCACCAATTGTTTTTTTCTTTTGGATCGGTCCTTTTTGTGCCTTTCTATTGTGGTCTTGTTTGTATATTTTTTTTTTAGTTTGCTGGTCAGTCTGCATTTTTACTAAGTGTAAATTTCATTATGATATATATTATAGTAATATTTTTAAGCTATATCAGTAGATTTAAACTTTCAAGTCATAACATTAAAAATTTCAGGTTCTAACAAATTATTTTAAAAAAAATTGTTTTTAAATAATTAAAAAAAGTTGTTTAAAAAAAATAAAGAGATAAAAGAAAAATAAGAAAAATAAAAAAAATGTTTTTTAATGGAAACATGTAAAAAACTGAAATTGTGGTGTTAATTTAATTTGAATTTATCGTAGATAATAAATAATTAGCACGAAATAAGGGATTTTAACTAATTAAGATTATTTAGTATCCTTAATTCACTCAAATCAATTAAAATCAAATATAAATATCATATATTTTTTTCAACGATTCTCTCTCTTCAATTTTCTGCAAAAAAAATTCCCACATTCGAGTAATTGATATTTTTTTTTTATCTTTGAAAATTCTTGATATTGTTTTGATGGACAACTACGTATCAATTTTAACCAAACATGGTGGAAGATAGGATCCTTCGGGTACGTTTATATTATTGTTTAGCGTTTGTTTTTGAATGATAGCGAAATGAAAAAAAATTATCAAACTGTCGAGTAATTGAAGGTGGAATCATTTTTTGTTACATGTTGATATCATTTTTTTTTTTTTTTTGAGCGACCCTTAGGGGGGTCAGGGGCTTAGCTACACCCCCAGGCCTTATCATAAATAAAAACACAAGTACAAGGAGGGGGGCATAAACCTTACCTCCACCTAAGGTGGTTTTGAGTAAATTATCCTACTAAGGTTAACCAACTCATCCCCATAATCTAAAGGAAAATCAAAGAAAACACCTAAGAGAGGACTCCTCTCTTTACATATCAACTATGAAATTTAAATAAGAGAGACTCTCCCCTTACAAAGGAGAATAAAAAAAAACCTAAGCCTATTCACTATAGCTATAATTAAAATTAACCATAGCCAAAATGAAAAGGGTAGGGTACCAAAAACTACAGAACTTTCTATAGAAGTCTAATGAGGTAGTATCAAGGTGGATGCTTGATTCTCTTGAGCTTCTTCCTTCTGAAATTGGTCATCCCCATTTTTTCCAAAATGTAACTTCCCTTTGCTGCTGGAGGAAGTTGCTGGCTGGTGTAGAAGTGCTGGTTTCTGTTGAATTTGTGGCTCCATTTAGCAAGGAAGTCAGCTGTACAGTTGGCTTCTCTGTAGATGTGTCTGCACTGAAAAAATTCACACTGCTTGGTGAGGTTT
>JAJOOH010000216.1:0-30846 GCA_029582605.1 Solanum gracilifrons | reverse complement strand
TGTAGCAAATCATAAAACCTTTGTGAATCAGGATTAGGTTCCTCTTTCATTGAAAGATCAGGAACTTCCTCCATTGAAGGTTCATAATGATAAGATGACTCAGGTTCGATATTTCTATAACATTGCAAAGATGAACCTTGGCCAAAATTTGATCCAGCCGCATCCAAAACCATTTGGCGATATGGATTATCTCCCAATCCAGGTTAAGTACCACCTTGTAAATCACTAGACACCTCACCGATCACTTCTTTTTCCCCTTGATACTTCCAAACAAAATAGTTCTCAACAAATCCATAACGAAAAAGGTGTAGTTTAACAGTTTCAATATCCATTTAATTAATGTTGTGACATTTTTTACATGGACATCTAACTTCGTCACCGCTCATGTGATTTTTGTGAGAACATGCAAACTTGAGAAAGTCATTGACACCAGTTATAAAACTAGAATTAATAGCCCCTCGACCATCCAACCTCTCGTACATCCAACTACGTTTTAGATTATTCATACTCCTATTTAATGTTAAAATAAACAAGACAATTAGAGTTATCCAAAAAATTAGAAATAAAGCAATAACATAATAGTTTAGCAAAAACAATTGAAACCACAAAAAAAATGACAAGCAAAAGTGTCAACAAAGATTTAAAACTTTAATAGAACACAAAACATGTTAGAACGCAACACCAATTCGTTATATAAACCATTTAGTCAATAGGTTCTGAAGGAATAAAAGGTTGTAGTTATACATAACCTATTATGCTTTTGCTTGTAATCAAAGAGGAAGAGATTTATTCGACTCATACAATTTTGGTGATAGAGATTTTCATTTAAATGTTTGATTTTTATATAAAGAAATAATACAACAAAATGAACAAAAGGCAAGCAAGTAAGTTTATATATAGTCGTTATTCTTAAGATTTTCTTCAATAACTTGTTAACAACTTTAACCCAAACCCACATTAAAAACATTTTTTACTGTATTAAACCATAATTCTTAAACTTGCAACAGTTGGACAATTCAACCAATTACTCAAGTAAAAGGTAATGAAAGGCAACGACAATCAAATGAAGAAGAGGAACACAAAATCATATATGACATCTTGGTTGAGTTCAAATACAGTACATATAAATTATTGTCAAAAGAAATGCATATGAATAGAAAAGTAATATGAACAGAAAAACATATAGAATAGAGATACAATGAAATATATAAAAAAAAATAGACTTACTTGTGAGTTTAAAGACTTTACCTAAACAAATCTTCAAAGACTTTACCTTAAATTTCTTTGAGATTCAGCCAAATCTGTAAATAAAATATCAAATCTGTGAAGAAAATTGAAAATGTAGAAAAACAATACCTTTTGATTTACAAAGAAATATGAGGTTTTGGAGTTAAAATTACCTTTTGATAAACCAGCAACGATGATGCAGCGTCCAAGCAGTAGCGACAAGTTTTCAGCAACAATGAAGTAGCCTCAAAGCAGCAGCGAAAAGTTTCCAACAATGATGCAACAACACTTGATTTCAAGCAATGATGAAGCAACTTCCAAGCAACAACACTTGATGTCCACCAACGATGAATCAATCATGTTGTCGATACAAGAAAAAAATATGGGTATTCACTTTTAGAGACTGAATCATAGAAAACATCAAAATCATTGTTACAAACAGAAAATAGAGCATACGAGAGAATGAATCAAAATGTTACAAACAGAAGAAAAAAAGAATATAGCAATATATATTCAAGAAAAATCTTATATTATCCTTACAATGTTGTCCCGAATTCATATGTAATCATTATTACTTTTTCTTGTATTGTCTCTGATAGCTATAGTTGTAAGAGAAAGGTTTTGAAAGAATAAGAATCTTCATTGACTAGAGATGAGGGGTTAAGCTCTATAAGTAAAACTAAAGACAATGAAATAAATCTTACTTAGGAATATATACAAATCAAGCAGAAAGCAACTCCCAGAAAGAGTGAGCAAGTGAATACAGAACTCAAATCTTCACAAAAGCAATACATAAGAAATCAGAAACAACAGTTCCAAAATCTTTTTGCTACACTATTACTTGAATTCTTACATTACAAACAAAATAGAGCTTATTGTCAAATTGTTTTTCTACAGGTAAAATAGAAATAGAATAGAGCTAAAATAGAGAGAAAACTTACCTAAATTTGTGAAATTTCGATCTTTCACTTCATCAAACTCAACTGCTTCCAAAATCTACAAACTTTCACTTCACAGAGAGTTTTCTTACTGAGTGGGTGGGTGGGTCGGCGAGTGGGTGGGGAGCGATGGGAGGTTCCTCTGTGTGAGAGATGTTTCTCACTCTCACACACTAAATTTTTTGCATTTTCACGGTGAGTGGGAAATGAGGGATGAGAGGTTTTGTCTGTGAGAGATGAGAGGTAAGTTTTTGTTAGTGAAAATGAGGGAAAAGTGTTAAGTTGAGACGGAAATATTGGAGCCCTAAGAAATTTGGGTAAAATTTAGTGATGATTTTAGCGACGGATATGCATTTTGTCGCTAAAATAGTTCTATATAAATTAAAAGAAATTAGCCAACGACCAAAATTTTTGTAGCAAGAAATAAAATAACACCAGCGACAAATATTTTCGTCGTTAAATCTGTTGCTAACAAATTATCAATTTTGTCATCCGCCATGCGTCGCTATTTTCGTAGGCAAATTAATGCGCCAAATTTTAGCGCCCAATTTTACCAACACATTTCAATTTTCGTCGCTAATCCGTCACTATTGAAGATCCCAATATTTTCTTTGATATTTTAGCAACCAAATTAGTTTTTCGTGGCTAATCCGTCGTTAGTTAGTGACAGAATATTGTTTGTCGCTGAAATCCGTCGCTAAATGCTATTTTTTTTGTAGTGGAAGATCATCAATCAAGGAGGCTGAAGTCCAAAATGCACAAATTAAGGAAGATCACAAATCAAGAAAGATTACAAATCAAGAAAGATCACAAAACAACTGCCATTAAATTAAGAAGCTGTAAGATCACAAACAGATCTCAAACGACCATATTAAATCAAGGAAGCTGCAAAACTGAATCAAACAAGAAAGGAAGGGATCTCCAACGGCTATATACAATCAAGAAAGCTGCAGAATTAGAGTGATAAGGAAAAGATCTCAACGGCTATATACAAGCAATTAAGGCTGAATCAATGGAAAATGAAGATAAGCCTAAATCTTTATTCTTGGAAAATAGGGATATCTTGCCTTCTTTTCCAAGGATCAAATCTCTTGGGTTGCCATCTCTTCACAGGACAGATTCAAGTCTCGACTCTATAAAAAGACATCATATTGCAAGTGAAAAATTGTACAACGAGTCTGAATTATCTCACTACTCTCTACTCTATTTTTGATAAGCATTGTAATCCTACTATGTAAACAAAAAAGAGAGAAGAGAGTAATATTGTTGGTATGGCTTTGTATAAAAAAAAAAGAGAAAATAAAGCTGAGTGTCGTTCTTGAAACCATACTCAAACCTTGTACTCACATCAAAAGTTACAAAAGCTTGAAGAGAACACCCTTGCAACCCAAGGGGACTGGACGTAAGATCCATCTTGGATCCCAACCAGTATAAAAGATCTGTGTCAAGTTTAATTTCCACATTTACTGGTTAATTCATATTGATTTGCTAACTATAGTCGACTACATACAACAGAAAAATGAGAAAACAACAATTCACCCCCTCTTGCACTTTCAATTGGTATCAGAGCCTCACCTCACAGAAAATCTGTCTAACAACAGGTGAGAAAATGATCATGGCACAACAAATTATGGACGCACTATTTCAAGAAGGGACCTCTCAAACAAGACCTCTATACTTTAATGGAAAACACTTCTCTCATTGGAAAGTAAGAATGGAAACCTTCATAAAATCCTATGATGTGAAGGTTTGGAGAGTTATCAAGCTTGGTAATATTCCAATCCCAACTTCAAAGAATTCTGATGAAAGTCAGTCCTCTGTCACACCAAGTTTGAATAATTACACAAATGAACAGATGGAAGTTATTCAAATAAACTCTAAAGAAAAAAATGTTTTGTATAGTGCCATCAATGGAGAAGAATATGAGAAGATCGCATGTTGTGATATTACCAAAGAAATGTGGGATAGATTGGAGGTCACTTATGAAGGAACTGATAAAGTTAAAGAAACCATCATTAGCCTGCTAGTGTATAAATACAAACTCTTTCAAATGAAGGAAGGAGAAACCATTGAAGGCATATTTACTCGACTAAGTAAGATAATTAAATAAGATAATTGGAGAACTAAAGGCCTCAGGAAAAATATACCCTCCCATAGAGCATATACGAAGAGTTCTTCGAAGCTTGCCACCACAATGGCACGCCATAAGGTGGTTGCTCTCGAAAGCATGAACTTGAACAATCTAACCTATGATGAAGTAGGAGGAAACTTAATCACTTTTGAGAAAACTCATCGTAGAAAGAAAGGACAAAAAGACAACAAAAAGAATACTATGGCTTTTAAAGCAGATCAAGAAGACAAAGGAGAAGATGAACTAGCAGAAGATGAAGTGCTTTAATTACTAGATCAGTTATGGAATCCTTCAGGAGATCAAGTAACAACAAAAGAGGAAGAAATTTTGGGAAAGGAAAATATATTGCTGATCAATCAAGTGATGGAAAATGTTATGAATGTGGAAAATATGGACATATAGCCAGTGAATGTCCAGAAGCAAAGAATAATCATTCTAGAGGAAACCAAAAGAACAAAGCACTAAGAAGTTGGAGTGACGAAGACAACTCTGAGAATGAACATGAAGAAATTGGAAACATATGCTTCATGGCAGTCAGAGAATCAAGTAAAAAGATATGTAATAATTGTAATGATTTGAAAAATCTGCTAGACCGTGCTGTGAATGACCTTAATATAATTCTCACTAATTTTCGAAACCTTCAAAATGAAAAAAGGAATTTGCAAATCAAATTCGAAGTTAGTGAAGTGGAAAAAGATCTTCTTTATGAAGAAATTCATGACTTAAAACAACTCTTGAAAACTCTCAAAACAGATCAAATTCTTTCAAATCTTTTTCTAAAATTAATAAGGTCTCTAGCAGCACAATCTCCTCAGATGGAAACTATGTTAGCTGCAATCGGTTTTACAAGTCAATTGAGTCAAAGCCAACAACAGCAATTCCAGTTGTGAAGAAGATATTCCCAAATATTACAATTACTATGGAAAGTCTGGACATTTATCATACAATTGTAGATTTTGAAATTATGAAACCTCTAAATGGATCTGGAGACCTAAAAATCCAGATAATTCTAACCTCAAAGGACCCAAAAAGGTTTGGGTACCCAAAAGAAGATAATGACTTTGTTTTGCAGGAACTTCACAGGAAAACAAAAGGAAAATGGTATCTGGATAGCGGATGTTCAAATCACATGACAAGGAGAAGAAAATTTGTTCAAATCTGTTGTTGAGTATAAAGGAGGAAGCATACGTTTTGGCGACAATTCGAAAGGAATAATTATTGGTATTGGGACAATCACTTTTAATGATGCCTGTGATATCACAAATGTATATTTAGTGACAGGACTTAAGTACAATCTATTGAGCATTAGTCAACTATGTGACTCAAATCTTGAAGTTCAATTTCAAAAGAATAAATGCTTAATTGAGGATCATTCTGGAAACAACCTACGACAAGGAAGTAGAGAAAAAAATGTTTACATTCTTGATTTGATTCTGTGACAAACAAGGGAGAACACATATACTTGGCTTCAATGATTGATGATCCCTAGATTTGGCATAAGAAACTTGGTCACGCAAGTATGTGTCTAATTGAGAAGCTAGCCAAAAATAATTTTGTTATTGGACTATCCCAAGCTAGACTATTCAAAAGACCACATTTGCGATGCATGTCAAATGGGTAAGCAAACACGAAACTCTTTCTCTAGTAAGGATATTGTATCCACAAATAAACCCCTACAACTGCTACATATGGATTTATTCGAACCCACCAGAAAAACTAGCATCGGAGGAAAAATGTGCATTTGTAATTGTAGATGATTATTCTCATTTTACTTGGGTTATGTTTTTATCTCATAAAGATGATACTTTGAAAAACTTTGAGTTGTTCTGTGAAAAAGTTCAGTGGGACAAAGGGTACTATATTTCATCCATAAGAAGTGACCATGGAGGAGAATTTGGAAACAAACTATTTGAGAATTTTTGCAACGAAAAAGGTTACACACACAATTTCTCCTCACCTCTATCACCGCAGCAAAATGGAGTTGTAGAAATAAAAAATAGAACACTATAAGATATGGCAAGAACAATGATCGTTGAGCACTCTCTTCCACACAAATTCTGGGCAGAAGCTGTAAGCACGACTTACCATGTACTGAATTGATGCTTAATTAGACCTATCCTTAAGAAGATGCCATATGAACTATGGAATGGTAAGAAACCTAACATTGGATACTTTCATCCATTTGGATGCAATTGTTTTGTCCATAACAATGGTAAATACAATTTCAGTAAGTTTGATGCTCGAAGTGATGAAGGTATATTTCTTGGTTATTCAAATTCTAGTAGATCTTATAAAATTTTCAATAAATGAACCTTACATATTGAAGAATCTATTCCTGTTGTTTTTTATGACACTAATAAATCTATTGAGATTAGAATAAACACTGATGATGAAGATAGTCAACTCACAAGGAAATAAACAGTGCTAAGGAGTCGACTATTGAAGAACAACCTGGTGATCCTATTATTGAAACAGTTCCAAATGAATGGCGAAGCGAACCAAACTATCCAAACAAATTCATCATTGGAAATCCAAATGAAGGCATGAAAACTAGAGCATCAAGAAGAAATGAGACACAAGTTGCACTTATCTCTCAGTTGGAACCAAAGAAACTAAATGACGCTCTCACAGATGAGCTTTGGATCAAGGCTATGAAAGAAGAATTGAAGTAATTCGACAAAAATCAAGTATGGACTTTAGTACCTAAACTAGAAAATAAGTCTATCATTGGAACCAAATGGGTCTACAGAAACAAACTTAACGAATCTGGAGAGGTAATTCGAAACAAAGCTCCACTAGTCGCTCATGGATACTCTCAACAGGAAGGAGTCGACTATGATGAAACTTTTGCTCCCATTGCAAGGTTAGAATACTTTTGGCGTTTGCTGCTCATAAAGGTTTTAAACTATTTCAAATGGATGTAAAAAGTGCTTTCTTAAATAGTTTTATTGAAGAAGAGGTTTTTGCAAAACAACCTCCGGGTTTTGAAAACTAAAAATTCCCCTATCATCTTTTCAAACTTTCCAAAGCTCTTTATGGTCTTAAACAGGCACCTCGTGCGTGGTATGATCGTCTCAGCAATTTCTTAATTAATCATGGTTTTACCCGAGGAAAAATTGATACCACTCTTTTTATAAAAGATCTTCCTCTAGAAATCTTATTATTCAAATTTATGTTGATGACATTATTTTTGGAAGTTCTAATAATTCGTTGTGTAAGGAATTTTTTGAGCTTATGCAAAGTAAATTCGAAATGAGTATGATGGGTGAGTTAACCTTTTTTCTTGGGCTACAAATCTATCAATCTGAGAAAGGCACGTTCCTATGTCAAACAAAGTACTGCAAGGAACTTATTCAAAATTTGGAATGAAAAATTCAAAATCCTTAGGCACTCCCATGAGCTCCACTTTATCTCTTGACAAGGATGAAGAAGGTAAGAAAGTCGACAAAACAAAATACAGAGGTATGATTGGTTCATTACTTTATCTTACTGCTAGTCGACCATATATTATTTTTCAGTGTATGCAAGTGTGCCAGGTTCCAGTCAGCTCTTAAAGAATCTCATCTCACTACTGTAAAGCGTATTATTTGTTATTTAGTAGGTACATGTTCCTTTGGATTATGGTACCCAAAAGAAAAATACTTCTTTCTTGAAGGCTTTTCTGACGCTGACTATGCAGGTGATAAAGATGACCGAAAAAGCACCAGTGGTTCATGCCAAATTTTAGGAAAATCTTTGATTTCATGGAACAACAAAAAATAGGGTTTCGTTTCTCTCTCTACCACAGAAGCAGAGTATATTGCCATTGGTCAATGTTGTGCTCAAATCTTATGGATGGTTCATCAATTGAGTGATTATGATTTATCTTTTAAACTTGTTAAAATTATGTGTGATAATTCCAGTGCTGTTTGTCTATCAAAAAATTGTATGCATCATTCTCGGGCTAAGCATAATGACATTAAACACCATTTTATCCGAGATCATGTTTTAAATGGTGATATTGAAATTTCTTTCATAAGTACTGATTTTCAACTGGATGATATTTTTACTAAACCTCTTTTGGAAGAAAGATTTGCTCTCTTAGAAAATCTCTTAATATTGTCGAAAATCCCTTAAATTGCTGAATTTATTTCCTGCGTCCTCGTTGATTCTCTGTTGCTCCTATTTTATTTTGCTATTGTTTTGTTTAATGAGCTGTGTTACCCATCTTAAGACTTTGTGGTTCTATTGTGGTTTTTGCTACTCTATGTTCTTTCCTTTTTGTTGATGCCAAAAGGGGAGAATATTATCTTATTATCAATATTATCTAACTATTACTTGGTATCTGGTGCATTACTATTACTTGGTATCTGATGCATTAGCTTGCTTGTGTTCTATATATTTTTCTATCTGTTTTTCCTATTATACTTTATCTCTCAGACATTATGCTAAGTAAGCTGGCTCAAGTATTCCTAAACAAAAACAATTCAGTTCTACAGGGCAACTACTCAGGGGAGCAAGCTAAAAACTTAGTCGACTACCCTCACTACTTTCAGGGGGAGCAAACTAAACTTCAACCTCATGAAGTCGACTACACGGACAAGGAAGTATTACTACTATATATTGTCATCATCAAAAAGGGGGAGATTGTTAGAGGAAAGTTTTAATGATAATCCACTTAATCCTTTCAGGACAACCCAGTCATCAAAAAGGAAAGAATCCAATACGAAGAAGACTCTCACAGTAAGATTGAAGATCACCAAATCAGAAATTAGAATATCATCAATCAAGGAGGCTGAAGTCCAAAATGCACAAATTAAGGAAGATCACCAATCAAGGAAGATTACAGATCAAGAAAGATCATAAACCAAGGAAGATCACAAAACAACTGCCATTAAATTAAGAAGTTGTATGATTACAAACAGATCTCCAACGGCTATATTAAATCAAGGAAGCTGCAAGACTGAATCAAACAAGAAAGGAAGGGATCTCTAACGGCTATATACAATCAAGAAAGCTACAGAATTAGAGTGATAATAAAAAGATCTCAACGGCTATATAAAAGCAATCAAGGTTGAATCAATCGAAAATGAAGATAAGCCTTAATTTTTATTCTTGGAAAATAAGGATATCTTGCCTTCTTTTCCAAGGATCAAATCTCTTGGGATGCCATCTCTTCACAAGACAGATTCAAGTCTAGACTCTATAAAAAAGCATCATACTGCAAGTGAAAAAATTGTACAAAGATTCTGAATCATCTCACTACTCCCTACTCTACTTTTGATAAGCATTGTAATCCTACTGTGTAAGGCTTTGTATCAAAACAAAAGAGAGAAAAGAAAATTGAGTGTCGTTCTTGAAACCACACTCAAACCTTGTACTCACATCAAAAGTTACAAAAGCTTGAAGAGAACACCCTTGCAACCCAAGGGGATCGGACGTAAGATCCATCTTGGATCCCAACCAGTATAGAACATATGTGTCAAGTTTATTTTCCACATTTACTGCTTTATTCATATTGATTTGCTAACTGTAGTCAACTGAGGTATATCTTAAGTCAACTACATACAAAAGAAAAATGAGAAAACAACAATTCACTCCCCTCTTGCACTTTCAAATGAGTGACATAACCCAACGACAGAGTCAGGGTTTTCATTAAGGGGATTCAAAATATAACCAAGGTAAACATAGGAAGAAGCTTAGGGAACATCTATTATGCATACATAAAAAGTAATGTTGATGGTTTCTATAGGATGTAATTTTTTGACGTACAGTTCTGCCCATGATGCAACCTTTACTCACCAAAGATTTCTTGCATGTTAAAGACACAATTAAGAGATTAGAAGTATGTGATATCCAGCAGCTTAAACTTTTATCGAGATGACCACACAAGTCAATATGGTACCTGATCTTAGGCATATTTATATGCCTAGAAATCTAATAATGCCCATATTTAAACTATGTTCGAATTCAAAATGTGTTTGTTTGTGATCTTATCGAGTCATTTGGTTGTGTATGAGGTAACCAACATGATTAGTTGTGTAGGTGAGCTTAGTTGGAGAAACGAGCACAAAAATGTGCAATGGAGGAACACAAAAGATCCGAGGCAAAAGAGGGCAAGAAAGAAACTGGAGGAAAGTCACTTAAGGCATATTTGTATCCTCTCCGCGACTAATTCAATTTGCAAATCCAAGATTGAGGTAGAATGCTCTGTTCCCTCTCCGCGTAGCAGAGAGGGTGTCCTGAATTAATTCTCGAAATCAAGATGGAGGCAAAGTGGTCCATGTAGCCGCTGCATCGCAAAGAAGAGAAAAGATTATAGATTGAAATAAGGGAATGCCTCCGCGTCGCACTCGTTGCTCCAGTTTATGGCCGTTTTGACTTTGAGTATAAATAGTTAAATATTTTATTTTATTAGGTATTTGTTTTTGGGGTTTTGAAGAACGACGACTTGGGAGAACTTTTTCACCATTTTTAGGGTTATTTTCTAAACTCTTTTCTTTTCGATCTCTTTATGTTCATTGAACATTGCTTGATCGAATCTTGGATTATGAGTAGCTAAATACCCTAGTCCTAGGGTTGTGGCTACAGGATGATTGTAATCTATTAAGTTTTCATTAGGTTAGTGTCAATTATCATATGAATCATTCATATGTTCTTGCTTTTCGTATTTTATGACTGATCACTATTGAAATAAATACATTGTCCAAATTGAACTCGGGAGAGGAATAAGAGGATAGAACGTGGGGAATAAGGAGCATGATTAATTCTAAATAACTAGGGTTAATTTTTATTCACGATAGGGATATACCTAGAAACCTTGCTTGGGTCACTATACAGGAAGAAATCGTAATGCTCGGTACTTAATCCATCCTATCGCCGCTCAACGTTGTAGTTAGGGTGTTATTTATTGTAGGCAATTAGAGGTAGGGAGACCATGATCATACATTTAACCATGTGATTTATTGATTCGATAGTTGATAAATACCCATATAAATGATATTGATTGCTTGAATCCTGATAAAAGTTGCAGCCCTGGACTTTACCCAATCACTGTTTTTAAACCCTTGAAATTGAATCACGTTTGTTACATTTTGTTGAATTCTTAAAATTAGAAACTAAATCCTTTTGAAATCTTGATAACACTTGTGCTTAGCTAAAATTTAGAGAAATTGAGTGATTCTAAGCGTAAGTCCCTATGGGTACGATACCCGGCTCTTTATAACAGCCACTTTAATACTTGAACGACCACGTGCACTTACGTGTGCCATTTGGACGCAATAAGTTTTTGGCGCCGCTGCCGGGGACTTTAGAATTAGGAATTATTTCATTTTTCTGATTTCTGAAGTTAAAAAGAAAGTGTTGACAACTTGATCTTAGCAATTCATTGTTGCAGGTTGTTCTGAAATTTCAAACTAGACGACGATCAAGGATTGGTATCGCCTCTAGCTGAACCGGAAATGTTTGTTCACTACCAGAGAAGGCAAAGACGACTTACTTACCCAGTCCCTCTTGTTTCTAGTGAACCAACATCTCCAGTAACAAGAGTTGAGCAAGAGGAACCTGAAATAATAATGGCTGAGTTAAAGGTAAGAGACGTGGCAATCCCACATCTCACCAATGTAACATCATGTATTCAGAAACCTCAAGCTGGTGGAAGGTTTGAATTGAAGAAGAGTATGGTGCAACTATTGCACACTAATGGGTAGTTCACTGGGCTGTTGCACGAGGATCCAACAGTTCACATTCAGAATTTCCTTGAGATCAGTGTACTTACACTCCAGCTACTGTGAATGTGGATTATGTGAGGCTCACTTTATTCCCCTTTTCTCTGCTTGGGCAAGCAAAAAGATGGTTACTTAGAGCCTATGAACTCAAATACCACCTAGAATGATCTAGCACAGAAGTTCCTCATCCGATTTTTTCCATCAGGAAAAACAGCTAAGCTGAGGAGTGATAATTTAAGCTTTAGACAGAAAGGGGGAGAGAACTTGTACCAAGCTTGGGACAGGTTTAGATCGATGTTGATGAGCTGCCCACATCATCATCAATATAATGAGGTGTTGGTCCATACCTTCATTGAACGATTATAGCCTAACACCAAAATTCTACTTGATTCAACTGCAGGTGGTCAGGCTTTGGAAAAGACATATGCTGAGCTAATCACCTTGCTGAACAGGATCTCGCAGGGCAACCCTGAATGGAACGGAGTAGGGGTGAAACCTGTGATTTAGAAAATTGCAGGTATGCTAGAGGTAGATGTTGTGACTGCCTTAACTACACAGATTGCTGTTATGCAGAATATAATGAACACCCACTTCAGCAATCTAGCATTGGGACAACAGCCCGCGCAGGTAAATGCAATTCAACAACCACCATCTTGGTGTGAGATCTGCTGAGGTGGTGATCATAGTGCAGAGGTATGTGGTACAAACCCGAATTCTGTTAATTTTGTAGGCAATGCACAACGAGGAGGAGGCCAACAGAATTATGGAAACTCTTATAGCCCAAGTTCGCGCAACCACCCGAACTTTTCTTGGGGTGGAAATCAAAATCAGGGTCAAGGCTAGAATTAGTATAGACCCCAAGGAAATGCACAAGGGTACCAATCACAGGCCAACGGGAGCAGCCGAATAAGCAATCTGGTAACATGGGCATAAAGGAGATGCTGAAAAAGATCATGGCTTATCAAGCCCAGTTAGCTGCTGATGTGAGAAATAACCAGTTGGCTACACATAATCTAGAGAAGTAATTCAGGCAGTTTGCTAGTGCCCAAAACTCATGACCGCAAGGAGGTTTGCCGGGAAACACTGATCCAAATCCTCAGCAGGTAAACGCGGTAGGTACACCCAGTGGTTTACAATTTGAGGAGTTAGCTCCTAAGAAAAGAAACACTGATGTTGTGAGTCAAGAGAGTGAACCCAATGAGGAACCCAATGAGGGCAAAGTTGTTTCACAAAAAGAAAGAGTGCAACCAATAGTGAAACCACCTCCTCTATTTCCTCAAAATTCATGAAACAAAAAGAGGATGAATGCTTTGATAAGTTCCTTTCTCTGTTGAAACAAGTTCACATTAACATGCCATTGGTAGATGTTTTGCAGGGTATACCCAGGTATGCAAAATATGTGGAGGAGATTGTGGCGAATAAAATGAGGCTGACAGAATATGAGACTGTTGCACTTACTGAAGAGTACAACTCCAGAATCCAAAATAAGTTGCCCACTAAACTGAAAGATCCGGGTAGCTTTACAGTTCAGATCACTATAGGGCAGAGCATTCATACGAGAGGTTTGTGTAATCTAGGAGCTAGTATAAATTTGATCCCGACTTCTTTGTACAAAAACCTGGGGTTGGGTAGTCCTAAACCTAATACCATTATCTTACAGTTGTCTGATAGGTCTGTAGTTAGGCCTGAGGGTGTTGTAGAGGATGTGTTAGTGCAAGTGGGATCGTTGATTTTCCTAGTAGATTTTGTTGTGCTGAATTTTGAGCTAGATCCTGAGGTCCCGTTCAACTTAAGAAGACCGTTCTTAGATACTGGGTGCCCTATTATAGATGTAGCAGCTGGGCAACTTACTATGCGAGCACGTGATAAAGTGGAGGTGTTAGACGTGTATAAAACATTAAAGCTGCCAGCTGTGTATGAGGAGTTGTCTGCCATAACTGTGATAAATCTCGAGGCGGAGGCTCACTATATTGCATCTAAGGACCCTTTAGAGCGAGTGTTAGTAGGGGATGATATTTATAGGGATACTAAGGCACAGGAAATTGTGCGATTTCTTGAAGTGGCACTTATAGGTACATCTGGAGACGATGAGAGCCTCTAAATAGGGTGTTGGGTCCTCTACCCAAGCCCTCCATTGAAGAAGCACCCAAGATGGAGTTAAAAGCATTGCCAACTCACCTCATGTATCCATTTTTGGGTAAAGATAAAACTTTACTGATTATTTTGTCCGCAGCATTGTCTGATGAAAAGGTGGAAGCAACATTAATCATCCTGAAAAAGAGAAAAACATCTTTGGGGTGGCAAATGGCTGACATCCATGGAATTAATCCTGCGTTGTGCATGCCTAAAATCTATATGGAGGAAGAGCATAAGCCGAGTGCACAACATCAGTGGGGACTAAACCCATTGATGAAAGATGTGGTGAGAAAAGAGGTAATCAAGTGGTTAGATGCAGGGATTGTGTACCTAATATCAGACATCAAATGGGTAAGTCCAGTACAGTGTATGCCCAAGAAGGGCGGAATGACGGTGGTGACTAATGAGAAAAATGAGTTAATCCCCACAAGGACAGTAACTGGGTGACGGATCTGCATGGACTATAGAAAGTTGAATGACGCCACCAGAAAGGACCATTATCCGATACCTTTCATTGATCAAATGTTGGCTAGGTTGGCAGGTCAGGAATACTACTGTTTTCTTGATGGCTACTCAGGGTACAATCAGTTTGTCATTGCACCAAAGGATCAGGAAAAGACTACATTCGCTTGCCCGTATGGCACGTATGCATTCAAGCGCATGTCATTCAGCTTTTGCAATGCCTCGGCCACATTTCAGAGATGTATGATGGCAATCTTCCATGATATGGTGGGAGATTTTGTTGAAGTGTTCATGGACGACTTCTCGGTGTTTGGTGAGTCTTTTGAACTTTGTTTGACTAATCTTGACAGAGTTCTTTCCAGGCGTGAAGAAATAAATCTGGTGCTAAACTAGGAGAAGTGTCACTTATTAGTTCGAGAGGGAATTGCGTTGGGGCACAAGATCTCCAAAAGTGGGCTGGAAATTGACAAAGCTAAATTGGAAGTTATTGAGAAGCTGCCACCTCCCATTACAATAAAGGGAGTTAGAAGTTGCCTGGGACATGCTGGGTTCTATAGGAGGTTCATCAAGGACTTCTCTAAGACTATAAGACCTATGTGCAGCCTATTAGAGAAAGAGATGAAGTTTGTTTTTGATGAAAAGTGTTTGCAGGCATTTGAGTTGTTGAAGAATAAGTTGATAGAAGCTCCTATTCTCATTGCTCCAAATTGGAAGCTTCCATTCGAGCTTATGTGTGATGCCAGTGACATAGCGGTTGGAGTGGTGCTGGGGCAGCGAAAAGATAAGATGTTCCATTCCACTATGCGAGCAATACACTTGATGCAGCCCAATCAAATTATACTGTTACTGAGAAGGAGATGCTAGCATTAGTGTTCACATTTGATAAGTTCAGATCATACTTGTTGGGAACCAAAGTTATAGTCTATACTGATCATGCTGCAATCTGATATTTGTTTAACAAGAAGGATGCCAAACCGAGGTTGATTAGGTGGATTCTACTACTACAAGAGTTTGATCTAGAGATAAGGGACTGGAAGGGAACTGAGAACCAGATAGCTGATCATTTGTCCAAACTAGAGGATTCATCTCATGTGAAGAATGAGGGGCAGATTTGTGAATAGTTTCATGATGATCAATTGCTTGCTTTGGACCTTGCTCAAGTGCCTTGGTATGCTGATATTCTTAATTTTCTAGTCAGTGGTTTATTTCCAGCTGGGGCCCCAACACATCAAAAGCAGAGGCTGAAGTATGATGCACGCTTCTATATATGGGATGAGCCCTTCTTATTCAAGCAGGGACCTGATCAGATGATGCGAAGGTGTATAGCTGAACAGGAGGCTACACAAGTGTTGAAGAGTTGTCACTCTTCACCATATGGTGGACACCACGGAGGTGAACGAACTGCGCATAAGGTATTGCAATCTAGTTTCTTGTGGCCTACTCTGTTTAAAGATGCTGCTTTGTTTGTGAAAGGTTGCGATCAGTGTCAAAGGATGGGCACCATTTCTAGAAGGCATGAGATGCCATTGAGCAATATACTGGAGGTTGAGATCTTTTATTTTTGGGGGATAGACATTATGGGACTATTCCCATCGTCCCGTGGTAATCAATACATCCTAGTCGCAATGGACTATGTGTCTAAGTGGGTGGAGGCAGTTGCACTACCGTCCAATGATGCAAAAGTGGTTGTGAAGTTCATCTAAAAACACATCTTCACCAGGTTTGGAACTCCAAGGGCTATGATCAGTGATGGAGGTACGCACTTTATTAACAATTCAGTGCATAATTTGTTAGCCAAATATGGGGTGAGACACAAGGTGGCTACAACATATCATCCCCAAACTAGTGGGCATATGGAAGTATCTAATAGAAAGGTCAAACAGATCCTCCAAAAGACTGTGAATGCCCAAAGAAAAGATTGGGCTGACAAGCTAGATGATGCCTTGTGGGCATATCGGACTGCATACAAGACATTGATAGGGACTTCTCCTTATCGAATAGTGTTTGAAAAATCTTGTCACCTACCAGCTGAATTGGACCATAACGCATATTGGGCTATCAAAAAGCTGAATCTGGATGCTGAGTTTGCAGGAAGGAAGAGAATAACGCTATTGCACGAATTAGAAGAGTTCAGGCTTCACGCCTATGAGAACGCTAAGCTTTACAAAGAGAAGACCAGGAGGTGGAATGACAAGCATATTGTGTCACGCATCTTTGAGCTTGGTCAACTAGTGTTCTTGTTTAACTCAAGATTGAAGTTAATCCCCAGAAAGCTTCGGTCTTAGTGGAGTGGTCCTTTTAAAGTGGCAAGGATGACTTAACATGGTGCTGTGGAGCTAAGGAACAAGGATAAGAGCTCTACTTTCCTTGTGAATGGTCAAAGGGTCAAGCATTATTTAGGAAATGATGTGGATCGTGAGCTTGAAGCGCTCACTTTAAATGACGAATGAGTCATGAGATGGGTCCTGCCGCGACGTTAAATCAGGTGCTACACGGGAGGCAACTCGTGACCCCCTGTAATAGTTAGGATTTATTTTCTTTTGTTTGGTTATTTTATTTCTTAGGAATTAGCAAAAAAATGATATATTCAGAAAAATACAAAAATATGTGTCGTGCCACGATCAAAACTAAGGCGCTGGATGAGAGGCAACCCATCGAGTTTATACTAATGGGTTTTGAGCTTAAAAGTTGCAGGTATCAAGCATTTAGACCAACCCCGTGTCGCAGAGAGAGGTGAACAGTTCGCCTCCCTTGGACCGAAATGAGGCAGAAAGGTTCGTGCAGGGACCGCGTCGCGGAGGCACTACCTCAAATTGGAAAATTAATTCCAATTTGGACAGAATACTCTGTGTAGTTAGCGCGTCGTGGATGGGGCCCCTCAATTTGGTTTCAATGGGACTTAGTAACTACGTCAAGAAATAGGCTACGTCGTGCTAGCCTCGCGTCGCGGAGCAACGATCACATATTGGCCTCGCTTAGAATTAAATTTCCAGTGGACACCGTGTCCACCCCGCGTCGTGTTTCCCAGATAAGTTTTTTATTTTCATTAATTAAAATGGGTTTTACCTTGAAAATACCCCAACCCAGGTTGTTTTAACCCCCAATTTTCATCCCCATACCTAGTTCACCCCAAATTTCATGAAATTTTTTTCCCCTCCCCTTGGTTTTTACGACTTCTCCCTTTTTCCTCCGTATCGCCCGGCATCACCTGCTCTTCTCTTCTCCATTTTTCTACAACCATGTGTCGCCAGGTATGTGCTCTTATTTCGTTCTTGCTATTCTAGGCATGTTTGAAGGTGCATTGCTATGGGTTGTTGTTTGCTCGTATTGTGGGGGTTTGAAGGTTGATTTTCCGCTTATACTGCTGTAGGTAATATTGTTGTTTGGGTTACATCGAATTCTTGAGTATAAAACATCTATTATTTCTTGTAGTGGGTTGGAATCAGTTAGGTTTTGGGTGAAGCATGCTTATGGGGGTAAGATACACTTCTTGTTCCTAATATGTGGATTGTGGGTAAGTTGGTGAAATCGATAGAATGATGTTGTGGGTGTTGCTTGAATGTGTATGGTTCCGTGGACAGGTTTGGTTAAGGAATGGGTTCTGCATGATTGAGATTGGCTGTCTAAATTATCAAGTTATTATGAATTTGAAATCTTAAGTAGAATTTTCTAATTGTTTTGTACCTATGGGTTTAGAGGAAGAATGGGGGTTCTGAATTCCTCGACTAGTAATGTCTAATAAGTGCTTAAATCTGCTCCCTTCACAAATTGGATACCTATGGTGCCAAATTCTTGAGTAGACACTATTTTGACGATCAATGCGTAAATGGTTACTGTTGCCAGGTGATGTTGGCTGGGTGATAGTGTGTATTCGGGGGTCTATCTTGTTTGTGTGAAGTCTTGAGTAACACTACTAAATTGTTTCGTGGTTGTAACTTATATTGTGATGCCTATCAGGTTTGATGAACGTGGTAATTACTTGAGTATGTTGTTGGTCATTTTTGGGAAGTCTGAGTACCTAAGATGCGACTACATTGAACTAAGTGTGGGGTGGTGTGCACACACCACCCATAATTTTGTCATTGTTCTGTAGTTTTTTTTTTGTATTTGGGCTGAACTTGGTTACATTTTGTAGGTAATCATGTCAAGCTCACAAAGACCCGGCAAAGAAGTGGCCACGTCAAGAAATAAGAAACGTGCCCAAAGTGGGAATGTCCCACTCGCACCTGCAGTCCCCAAAGGCCAAACTAGGCGATTTGGAGTTAAAGTGGTAACCACGAAAGGGAAGGACTGGTACAAAAAGCAGACAGAGGCCTCTTATTTCTCAAATGTGTGTATCAACAAAGACAGTCTGGCACCTAAGTTCCCATAAATCCTGAGGAGGATTAGGGAGCTGGGATGGAGTTCATATTCGCTGAACCGGTAAAGTGCAACTTGACGCCAACTGGGTGCCTACAGCAAGATCTCACTATGTGACGGTGAGAGGCAGGAATGTGCCCATCACACCCACAGGTATAAATGATATAGTGGGTGCACCGCAGGACACAAACTCATTTGTGCTGACAAGGTTGAACATATGTCCTCCATACTTGGCCATCCGGCACACGTTGTTTGGTCCATAGTCCATGGCACAATGGACTAAGCATAGCGGGAAGAGATATCACCAATCTCTTCCCTATGCTCACATGCTTCGGGAGATGCGCATTTGGTTGAAAGTTGTGATGAACTGTCTGATACCGGGGCTACACTACACCGACATTACTCGTGACAGAGTATGTTTGGTATATTCCTTGATGACCGGCATGGAGCTTAATATTGGAGCTATTGTGAAATCTGTTATACATAAGACCCGGGTGCACAAAGGGCACATGTATGCCTTTGATGGTTTGATTACCCAGATGTGTCGTGCTGCAGGTGTCCCTGAAGAAAATGTGGACTATATGACACCTCTATATCCAGCACTGGTGGACATTACTCGGACGAAGGGGCCTCACACTGAGTTTGGCCCAACTTTCACCACCGCTGAGCGCCACAGGAGGGATGAGCTTATCATGGCGAGGATGTACGACTTGGAGATACTGAGACATCAAAATGGCTGCCAGGCTTCTACTGATCTGCAGTTGGGCGAGGTCGAGAGGTGCTACCCTCTGAATGACCACGCCAATGCCCTACATTGGAATTGGTCCTGCATTCCATGAGTCGATCGATAATGATATTCCGACTGATGAGGAGCACGTGCATACTAGCTCAAACGTGGAGTCCGATTCTGATGAAGAGGTAGGCCCCACTGAGACCGGTGATGAGGCCGGTGGGGGTGATGCGATGGAGGACTGATCAGGGAGTGTTTTCACCTTACCTCTTAAACTATTCTGATTTTTCTGCAAAGCACTGGGGACAGTGTTATTGTATAAGTGTGGGGTGAGGCTGAAAAGCATATCTGGTCTGTACATATATTTCTATTGTTGAACATTGCTAGAGTCTATTTTTTTTGTCTTTGTTTTGTTTTATTTTGGGTTCCTTGGAGGTTGTTTTTGGTTATTTGGCCAAGGATAGTCCCTTTGAACCGTACAAAATACAAAAAGATTTTGTTTTTGTAGGATTGAGTCAATAGTCGTAGTTGAGTCACGTTGCCTAATAATATATGGATGACGACCGTCTTAAGGGCAATTTCGTCATGTGAGTCTTAGGTTGGGTTGTGCTGAAGCTGAAATTCTGAGAGGAATATATATATATATATATATATATATATATACTTAATTTGGACCTTGTGCATGATCTGATTGTGTTGCTGTGATTGATCCATTATTGAGTATGACTTGTGCCATGAGCGGTGAGTTGTTGTGATATCCATGAATGCATCTGAGTCTAGAACTTGCCTAGGTTGTTATTAAAGAGAAATACAAGTGTTATTGTGTTTAAAAGATGATAATAGGCCTTTTTTGAATTGTCTGAAATTTGAGCCTGTTCAGAAAGAAGATCCCTAGTATAGCCTAATTGAGCCTTTTAGCCTTGATTTTGTTCTAACCCACATAATGAAACCTAATTCCTTTTCATTGATATTGTTAGCTTTGATCCCAAGCCCTAATGCATTATATTAGGAGGAAAAGTGAAAACAGCGGAAAGAGTAAATAGGGTGAAAATGTTTAGTTTGTTGGGGAAGAGTAAAACGAGGAGGTAAAATGATACCCTATGAATGTGAATCTGAGATTGGCCCTGGTCCTTAGGAAATTGTGCACTTCGACTACGGGAAACCTAAGTTGAAGGTGGCTAACTTAGTGATTACCTTAATGATGGCCCTAGCCCCTACAAGGGCATTGTGCACCTTAGCTCGAGAGAAATCTCTAAGTCAAGGGTGGCTATTGTTGAGTGTCCAAAAAAAAAAAGTGGACAAGTAAGAAATAAAAGGAAACTCTGGATAACACTAGTGTAAACCTATGAAGAAGGAAGGGGCTAACAAAAAGAAAAAGTTGTGAATGTAAGAAGAAAGTTGACTATGGTGCATTAGGGAGGCTAAGTCACTATTTCTATCTAAACGAATACTCCCTTACCTTAAGCCTACATTACAACCACAACAAATCATGTTTGATTTTGAGCATAACACACTTTATTAGTAGAGATGTACATAATGGGCAAGCCTATGGTTCTCAATGCATACATGTTTGATGTTTTTTTGTTGAGTGAGAGTGTACCTTGTTTGCATAGTCCTTAAAGTATATTCAATTTGCCAAGTTGAGTGTGTGGACTATTCTTTGGAGTGAGGGGCACTTGGTGTATGAAGGATAGGTGACATGTAATGGTGCACATGTTGTTGAATGCGTTGGTTGCTAAAAGTTGTCAAGTCAATTGCAGAAGTCATGCAGAATTTGAATGAAATCATGCATGTGTTAACTGGTTACAGATCCTTGGAAGAAAGTGACGGATGCACAAATACCATAGTAGTGAGTCTAGGTCTAGGAGTAGTTAGTAAGTTGTTCGAGGATGAACAAAGCTCTAAGTGTGGGGTAGTGATCTTGGGCATATTTATATGCCTAGAAATCTAATAATGCCCATATTTAAGCTAAGTTCGAATTCAAAATGTGTTTGTTTGTGGTCTTATCGAGTCATTTGGTTATGTATGAGGTAACCAACATGATTAGTTGTGTAGGTGAGCTTAGTTGGAGAAACGAGCACGAAAATGGACAATGGAGGAACACAAAAGATCCGAGGCAAAAGAGGGCAAGGAAGAAGATGGATGAAAGTCACTTAAGGCATATTTGTATCCTCTCCGCGTCGCGGAGAGGAATTATAATTTAATTTGTGAATCCAAGATTGAGGTAGAGTGCTCCATTCCCTCTCTGCGTCGCGGAGAGGGTGTCCTGAATTAGTTCTCGAAATCAAGATGGAGACAGAGTGGTCTGTGTAGTTGCCGCGTCGCGGAGAAGAGAAAAAATCGTAGATTGAAATAAGGGAATGCCTCCGCGTCGCGCCTGTTGCTCCAGTTTTTGGCCATTTCAACTTTTAGTATAAATAGTTAAATATTTTGTTTTATTAGGTATTCTTTTTCTAGGTTTTGAAGAACAACAACTTGGGAGAACGTTTTCACCAGTTTTAGGGTTCTTTCCTAAACTCTTTTCTTTTCGATCTCTTTATGTTTATTGAGCATTGCTTGATCGAATCTTGGATTATGAGTAGCTAAATACCCTAGTTCTAAGGCTGTGGCTATAGAATGATTGTAATCTATTAAGTTTTCATTGGGTTAATGTCAATTATCATATGAATCTTTCTTATGTTCTTGCTTTTCGTATTTCGTGACTGATCACCATTGAAATAAATATATTGTCCAAATTGAACTCGGGAGAGGAATAAGAGGATAGAACGTGGGGCATAAGGAGCATGATTAATTCTAAATAACTAAGGTTAATTTGTATCTAGGATAGGGATATACCTAGAAAACTTTCTTGGGTCACTATACAGGAAGAAATCGTAATGCTCGGTACTTAATCCATCCTATCTCGGCTCAACGATATAATTAGGGTGTTATTTATCGTAGGCGATTAGAGGTCGGGAGACCATGATCATACATTTAACCCTGTGTTTCATTGATTGGATAGTTGATAAATACCTATATAAATGATATTAATTGCATGAATCCTGATAGAAGCTGTAGCCCTAGACTTTACCCAATCACTGTTTTTAAACCCTTGAAATTGAATCGCGTTTGTTACATTTTGTTGAATTCTTACAATTAGAAACAATCACTTTTGAAATCTTGATAACACTTGTGCTTAGCTGAAAGTGAGATAAATTGAGTGATTCTAAGTGTAAGTCCATGTGGGTACGATACCCGGCTCTTTATAAGAGCCACTTTAATACTTGAACGACAACGTGCACTTGCGTGTGCAATTTGGACGCAACAAGTTTTTGACAGTAAATAATGGTCCTAGAATCGAGTCTCACCACCATCCATTATGAAAAAGAATATTCATGTGTTTGGCTCTTAAAAGGGAATCAAGTCTACATGTGAGAGGGTGTTTTGTAGACATAATTAACTTATTAAAAGCTCCCTCTAATGGCTTAAACTTTTAGATGAGACAGTCACACAATTCACCATAAGAATTTGGGTCCAAAATTTGCAACACAACCTTAGTACATGAACCTAGCAAGATCAAGAAGAACCCAAATCTCCATATTTTGTCAAAATAGTTGATTATTACAACTGAAAAATTAGAAAAAAAAAAACTCGACTAAAAAGTGGAGCCTCGAGGCTAATGAAAACCTATCTTGTGTAATTCAAATTTTCACAATGTTTTTTCATGCATATGAAGTTTTATCTACAAACTATCCCTATAAATGGTAGGACAATCACTCAAAACAACATTCCCTATCATGCAAAGAATTAAATCACTGCGGACACATCTCTAACGCAAGCCTTACACACCAGGACATCACAAACATATGGCATGGACAAACTTCTATAGCTTCAGTTCCAAATCAACATTTCTTCCTACTTCAGTTTGAAAGTCACTTCCACGAGTTCCTTCTCGACCAATTTGCACCTTTGTAGATGGGAAGAACCCCAGGATTGACTGTTGAGCTGATGTGCTTAGACCTGAAGGAGGCATATGCTCTGCAGCAACTACCTGTAGATTAAAGATGCATTCGTTAGATAGTGAAACCAAGATCAAAGAGCACAGTAAATGAACACGAATATAAACGTTAAAGTCCCTTAGTCTCATCCGAGAGGGAACATAGTCAAATAGCTGAACGCATTGTGGGGCTGAATCAATTAAAGAACGCCGATTTACTGCTTCCAAATGTGGCAAAGCTTATGTTGGAGGAGCTAAAGTGAGAAAATTTCCATTGAGAGCTTTAGTTTCTCTTACTGAAATCGATGGTTCGGATTCTGACAAAGCTCTCAACTTTGACACAACTTCTCTGTAAAAATGCCAAATGACTAACGATTAGTCTCTCGAAAATTAAAACTTAAGCGATTTCCAAGTAAGATATAGAACCTATTAAGCATACTTCCCTCTTCTACATTAACTGAGCACTTGTTGCTGCAGGAAGTGGATTCGTTTGATCTGGATACAGGGGCAACACAACACTTTTTGCATCGAAATGAAGGGACATGCGGGTATTCTGGAGAGAACGGATAGGGCCTCTTCACGCCTGCCATCTATATTACATCACCGCCAAACCAAAATATAGCTATTCAGAGAAATAGACATCAAATTTATGAGCATACACATAATACCATTTTTTTTTTTTATGTTATTCTAGCTACAGAAGATACTCTTTTTGGCCATTATCTTGGAATCAGGCACTACAAAAAAATGCCTGAATTCTGGGGGTTTAATAGCGGAGGCTAGCTACGCGCCCCACAAATTGCAGTAATTACCGGGGGATTTGTAGTTGACAGAAAATAAAACTAAATAGCGGGGGTTTAGAACTCTCGCCATCCGAAAAAAGAAAGAAAATGTAAGTAAATAGTAGGGATTTTAAACCTCCCCCATCTGAAAATATAATTTTTTATTACAAAATACAAAATCAACACCTATATTTTTATGCTACTATATGTTTTTACTTATTTTTAATTTCCAAAATATAAATCACTCTCAACTATTTTTAATTCAAAGAAATACAAAACACACAAAAAAAAATCATTTCTGAAAACTTCACCAGCTCCTTCACTTCTCCTCTACATTTCTCTCGTCGCTTCATCACCATTTCTCCGTCATTTCTTCGTCATTTCTCCACTTCTTCAACTATGTAAACTTCATCTACTTTACGAGATTCGGAATCGAGATAGCCATTTTAAGGTAAAAAGAAATTCGCTTCTCTCACCTTTTTTTTATTTTCCTCATCTCAATCTTCACAAGTCGGAAAGTTTTGTACAAATTTCTGATTGTATTAACTAGGTAAGTTCATTAATTTGCTGTTTGTATAGATGCATGGAGGTAGAATTAGGTTAATTTTGTTGTACTTTCGTGGATGAAAAATTCGAAATTGTCAAATTTGCCAAATAATGAACTGCATTAGCCTACTCTTTTTGTGTATTTTGTGGTAGAATTAGGTTAATTTGGTTGTACTTTTAGTGGTTTAGTTGTCTGCTAGTATTTGTGGTAGAATTAGCTATTTTTCCAGAGCACTGTTCATTTGTGGTAAATTTTGTAGGTCACGGGTTCGATTGGCGGAATTAATGGCTAATGCTTAAGCCTGCAAGATAGATTGCCTACATTACACCCCTTGGTGTACGGTCCTTCATGGACTCCCTCGACATAAGAGAAGTTTTTAGTATAATGTAAAAATTGCTTAAATTTTGTGTTAAGTTAGATTCTTTGGCTCAAAAACAAATTTTCTTTTCGTGTTTGACTTTGTAATGCGTCAAATGAGTAATCCTGTTATGAATTACATCATATTGTCACAAGGAATGGGTATACCAGTAGGAAAATTGGCTCTGTATACTGTATTCGGAGGAGTCAGACCTTCAGCGGTACCAAAGCTCGTTCAAACTTATATACTACTTTGATTTTGTAACTATGAACATCTTATCGTTTTGCTTCGCATGTGCAGTGTTTACCAATAACCATTGATGTGGGAACAAAATAATGAGCAACTATTGAAAGACAAGTTCTACATTGGACTCAGACAAAAAAGAGCTACTGGCGAGGTCAATTTTATAATAGCATAACTCTATATCGTACTTGTTGTAAATATAAATTGAGACTTGCAGCATGTTTTTAAGACATGTATGTTTCTTTTTTGCTTCTTATAGGAATACTACAGCTTTCTTGAAGAATTCATGAAGGTTGTGAAGCACATCTACGGCGAAAAAGTTCTTGTACAGGTTAGTAATTTGAAACTTGTTAAGCACCAAATCGCCTTTCATGTAACCTCTAAGTCTGATATTTGTAACGTCATCTGTAGTATGAAGATTTTGCGAATCACGATGCTTTTGAGTTGTTGGTGAAATATGGTACCACACATTTGGTATTCAATGATGATATACAGGTATGCTGCTTTTCTTTTGGCCTATATCACCGAACATTTGTGTTCGTTCAAGTTTTTGATCCCATTAATGCTGCAGGGGACAGCTGTTGTGGTACTTGCGGGGCTTGTTGCATCGCTTAAGCTGCTTGGAGGGTCCTTAGTTGAGCATACGTTCTTGTTTTTTGGTGCTGGAGAAGTAAGTCAAGACTTTCTTTTAAAGAGTCAAGTTTTCAATCGTTTCGGTAGACGAGCTATGTCTAACAACATGTAAAAAAGGATACAAATGGTAGCAATGAATAACTAAGGGAAAGAATACAACAATTCGATGACATCCCACTCATGACGCGATTTACATTTGGAGGAGATATTATGCATTTGAAATCATATAATCTTTTTGCCTCTACTCGTGTCGATAGCAGATATGGATGATCTTTTTGCCTCTACTCTTGTCGATAGCAGATATGGATGGATTGTTTTCATTAAAACATATTGAAACAATCTTAAAGTCATTACACTGTGCTTCATGTTGATCTCTCCGTGATCACAGGCTGGAACTGGTATAGCTGAAATCATAGCACTTGCAATTTCAAAAAAGGTAAAAGATTTAGGTTGCCAATGGTTTGTCAAAGTCATATTCTTGTTTAGTATGTTTGATCACTTGATAAATTGTGTTTGTTATCTGTAGACAAACGCCCCTGTGGAGGAAGCGCGTAAATAGCTACTGATCTCACACTTTGCTTGAATATGTGATGCCTAACCATGGGGAGCCAGCTACAGTGTCATTACCCAGATTGGTTATCTCCCAGTCCAATAAGAACATAGTTGTTCAGATACTATGGTACAACCTCATTTTTATGCGGTAACTACTTTGCCTGTCAATCTGGGAAAGGGTCTTGCTTGCTTAAAACTACAACTTTGCTTTTGTGAGCAAAGTAACCTTTGACAAGGTTCTTATGTATCAAAATGGACATGATACACTCCACCTCATCAACACCCATATCAATTTCAAGCCACTTTAGAGCTCTAACAATTAAGTTTAACTTGATTTGGTGAGCTTTATTCTGATCTTTCTGCTTCTGGATAATAGAGATCTTTTTTAGTAACCTCTGGTAAACTTGGAGCTCTAGCTTCTCCAGGACAAGATAAAGGCCAGACCTTAAAAACTGGACTTCATGTTCCTGCAGAGCACATCGAAGAAGTCGTAGATAATGGGAAACTTGACCTGTATGTAGCACATAATGGGTAGATTTGACTCTCTTATCTAAAAGAAGCAGCTGGTAATGAATGGGCTTTACGCAGGTGCTATTTTAGGAAACTCACAATGTCCTTTTCAGTCAAGTACAAGTGCATCTGGGTTGAGCTTAATCTAAAAGTATTATATGTCCCTGTAACTTTCTTTTTGCACTAGAAGGAAATCTCCAGACAAGCAGCATTTTAGCAATAGAAACAAAAAAAAAAGTTGGCTAAGTAGGAGTTGAATCCTCATATGTAGATGCGTTTTTGATGTTCAATTGAAATATGAGGTGGGTTCTCATAAAATGTTTCCTTCAAAACCTCTATGGATTGGAACAAAATGAAGATGTGCTATGAATGTTCGATCCCTATTCACAAGAATGGTATCTTATTTTTCATCGAGTTTATTAATTCCTTTGAAACCCCTATAACATGTAAATACATGTTTTTTTCTTGAATCTATAAGCCTTCAGTAACAACAAATGAAATTGGCAAAGTTGTGCATCAAATGATAATCAATGCCGGCGCTTATCCATCTCCCTTAGGCTATGGGGGGTTTCTCAAGAGTGTGTGCATATCCGTCAATGAGTGAATGTGTCATGGAATACCTGACTCACGGCAGCTGCAGGTCATTATCTTTTCAAATCATCCTCTTGCTTAAACTTTTTCTATGTGTATTCAAGGCAAACAGTAATATACTGTGCAGGATGGAGACATAATAAACATTGACGTGACCGTTTACCTGAATGTAAGTTGTCGATCCCTTCATTATTGTAATAGACTACATGTGCTATCTTTTTTACTGCTAGCCGGTCTTTACCCTATGTATTTAGAAGGACATTTGTCTTCTCTTGAAAGTTCTGCCGTTGAATTATGGCTGAACCTTGTAAATTGTAAGGATCATTTGTTCCTTTTTCAGGGTTATCATGGCGATACGTCAAAGACCTTTTTCTGTGGTGACGTGAGTGAATCCATAAAGCGGCTTGTAAAGGTATAGATTTCGTCAATTATGAAAGGAATGCTGAAACAGTCTGGTTATTAGTTTAACAAAGTTTTAGCTTCTGAAAAGTTAATCAGAACACTGCTATTTGAAATTGAGCTCCGCTATGCTAATACTGGTTAAGATTTAAGATACCAATCAGTATTAACAATAGAACTACTGTCTCTTTTATCATCCGATGCTCGTTATATTGATTATGTCTGTATTATCTTACTGTGGAAGGTGACTGAGGAGTGCTTGCACTATGGAAGTGCTGTTTGCAGAGATGGTGCTCTTTATAGGAATATAGGAAAGAGGATCAGGTAATTTTCTGAATATGATATTATCGTGAATTCGTGATTATTATTTGGTGATATGGATATTTTGAAGCTTCAACAGTCTATCTATTTTGAAGTTCCTATACGTGTCAAACTGTTTCTGTCTAACATATACAAAAACTTTTAGTTATTACCACTAAAAAATGTCAGTAGTGAAATTTGCTGCTTCTGATGAAACTTTGAATAATTTACTGTGATTTTCTTGAATATTGTTGGCAAACAGTTAATGTCATTTCTTGTGTATGTACCTTATTTTTTGTCGACACTCTTTCTTGGACATGGAACTTTTTGGACTTTGATTTCAGTGAACATGCTGAAAAATTTGGTTATGGTTGATCGTTTTGTTGGACATGGTATTGGGACAGTATTTCACTCTGAACCACTCATATTTCATCACCGTAAGTCACTCTCATTTTGATCGACTTTGACATTTACTACTGCATTTGTGTTCATCCTGTAAAATGTCTGAAAGTTGTGGAAGAGTTATCTAGAATTGTGAAGACCATGCTTAATCTAACACAAAACTAATTCTAGATTGGTTTACTTTTGGAGGAGTTGGTTGTGTTTGTCCTGTCCTTACTTTTCTCTAAAGAACAGGTTGTTTATGTATACAACCTAGGATTGTGATGCATTGGTTGGTCAGAGTGCATAGGCCGCACCCTAGGATTGTGATGTAGACAGCCTACCCCAATGCAAGCAAGCATTAGTGGTTGCTTTTGCGGCTCGAACTCGTGACCTATAGGTCACACAAAAATAGTTCCACCATCGTGTGTTAATAATATAAAAAATAACAAGGTAGATTATAGTTTATATGAAATGATATCAAAACATGTTCAAAAATTGGTTATTTACTTAAAGAAACATTCACATTAACATGCAGAAGCCACTAGTTGCCTTATTCTATTTCCACGAACTTCTTAGTTGCTAATACGATATTTTATGATTAACTGAATCTCCTCTTTTCATTTCTTATTTGCAACTAGTATAAAATGCAGACTTCAAAGGGAGTAGTCACTTACCTCTCTTTGCATCATGACATTTACCCTTTAAATTGAATGTCACCTTCACAGTGAAAAGATCGTTTCATCACCACTTTAGTCTTGTTTTTTAAAGAATGGATGCCATGATTTTTGAAGTTGCTATCTCTAAGTAATTCCTTGAGACCTTGACTGATAAACTTAGATCACTAGCTGTATTTATTGGGTCATAGTGATCATGACCCATTGGACGCTAGAGACTCTAATAGATTGATCGCTTTACGTTCTCATCGTTTTACGTTCTAATGGCTCATGTTCCTGCAGAGCAGAAACCCAAAGAGGTTTATGTCTTTCTCCGCGACTCACTACAACAATTACAACGCCCTCTTTCTAAGGCTAAAGTTATCTCCTTCAATACCCATTTATTGTGTATTTTCTTTTGCAGCCAGGTGATGTTCCATGAACTGTTGCAAGTCCTTTCTTGAGTTTGGATGCTAGTGAAGACTTTTCATCAATAAAAGCAAGATTAACCAACAGTTTTTGTAGTGATTTCAAGCTCCTTTTAATCGTAATGGTTGGGGTGAATAACATATTTCAATATAGCTTGTAAAACGAATAGTACACTTAATGATATATTTTTGTGTTTGAAATATTTTTATTTCTTAATACTAATATGTCCTTTTAGGTTTGGACTATGATGTACATGTTAATTAGTCATTAATATTTAAAATTGAATATAACTAGCAGAATGCTGTAAAATTTACATGTTCATGAATTGCACGGGTTGGAAACTTCTGTTAATTTTAATGTGAAATTCATAAATTGTGGGGTTTTCTGACTCCCAGACTCACAAATTGTTGGGGTTCTGATTCCCAGAATATGAAGTGCAGGTTTATTGATGTCAATTTTCGGGGTTCAAAACCCCCGCTAATAACCCCTGCTATGCTACTGGTAACAGTGGTTGGTGAAAAACCCCTGTGACTTAATTGTCACAAACCTAACAGCAGGGGGTTTTGCAACTGCCGTAACAACATATTGCGGGGGTTACTGACTGCTGCAATATGTAATTTTAACCCCGCAATTTGAACATTTTTTTGTAGTGAGGGGATCAAGCATACAAATGGTACTCTCTCTTTCAATATGTTTGTTTGGTTTTGACTTGAGACGGAAAGTGTTGTGGTCTTAATCTAAAGCAAACTAATAGAACTACCTTAACTTCTTCAGGCCAATGAGGTAAACATTTACAGCCA